>PVLC010013029.1:7356-42857 GCA_004027655.1 Graphiurus murinus | reverse complement strand
AATTTTTTTAGCATGGATTTTTATACATTTCTTGGGTACAACAGGGTTAATCACACATCTTTGTTGGGTACAAGCTAGTATAGGTAAAGACATCCATGCACACATTTCTCATTAACCCTTCCCCAATTTCCACCCCCCTCCCTCCTTCTCCCTCCTTCTCCAGGTCAGTTTAGTGATTGACTTTGATGTGATCTTGTAAGTACATCATGCTCATTAGGGTGTCCCCACCTCCCCCCATCACCTTCCATTAAATCAAATTCTTTGTTCACCTAAGAATTCTCCTTCATCTGGAGTCCCTCTTATGTCCCATTTTCTCCCTAGAGGACTCATATCTAGGATATACAGAGAACTCAAGAAACTCACGGCTAAGAAAACAAATAACACAATCAAAAATGGGAAAAGGATCTAAATAGACACTTCACAAAAGAAGAAATACAAATGGCCAATAAATGTATGAGGAAATGTTCAACATCATTAGCAATCAGAGAGATGCAAATCAAAACTACCTTGAGATTTCACCTAACTCCAATCAGAATGGCAACTATCAAGAACACAAACAACAGCAAATGCTGGCGAGGGTGTGGAGAAGTGGGAACCCTAATACATTATTGGTGGGATTGCAAATTAGTGCAACCACTTTGGAAAACAATATGGAGGATCCTCAGACAAATGGGAATTATCCTACCATATGATCCAGCAATACCTCTACTGGATATCTACCCAAAAGAAAGGAAACCAAACTATCAGACCAACGCATGTGTATCTATGTTTATAGCTGCACAGCTTACAATTGCCAAACTATGGAAGCAGCCAAAATGTCCATCAACAGATGAATGGATTACAAAACTATGGGATATGTACACAATGGAATTTTACTCAGCCTTAAAGAAGAACAAAATCATGTTATTTGCAAGGAAATGGAAGGAACTGGAAAACATTATGTTAAGTGAGATTAGTCAGTCACAAAAAGTTAAAAATCGAATGCTCTCCCTGGCATTTTCTGATTGGGGAGCTTGATGAAGAAGTGTAAACTATGCCCCAGGCCTTACAAGCTTTATCAAATCCTGTTTACTTTTCTTTCCTTCTTAATGCTTTTCTTGTCTTCTCCTACCTTCCTTGTTCTCTTTTTCCTTTTTTAAAAAGATTATTCAAAAAATGCTTTGGCAAAACATGAGGGGATTACTATCAGTTCTGCTAGCATGTATGGGGAGGTAGGAGAGAGATGGGGTAGGATGTGGAGGGAAACACACCAAGAGCTGTGTGCTATATATTTGTATCACATTGAATCTCACTATGATGTATAATTGCAATGCACTATAATAGTATAAAAATTAAAAAGGATTGTTTATGCTCTATTTCTTTCTCAAGTTAGCTTATAAAAGGAACATGTGTACTTAAAAAAAAAAGGTTAATTAAATAGAAAACTAAGATGTTCAAGGAAGAAAAAGCCAATCAGCCAACCAGCCTCTATAAGACAGTGGCAATACCATAGGAGAATTTTACATTCGCTCATTCCATCTGTGGAAAAATCTTCACTTTTGGTTTTTCTAGTGGACAGTGAAGAAATATCAAGTTCTGCAATAATAGAAGATGCTTCTAAGTGGAGTTCGATTAGCTGAAGGTTCACTGAAGCCTGGCCACAGTGTGACTGACCAAGGCCCACAAGTGGGAAGGCAGCAAATTATAACTAGGGCTCCAACTACTCTTTTGGTATTTTCTTTAACTGCTGGTAACTCAAATGAACAGCATATTAAAATAAACCAATCAGATAAAAAAAAAAAAGCTTGTAATCCCAGTACTTGGGAGGCTGAAACAGGAGGATCCAGGTTCTCGGCCAGCCTCAACTACTTAGTGAGACCCTCCACAATTTAGTGAGACCCTGTTTCAAAATAAAGAATACAAAATAGGACTGAGGTGTAGCTCAGAGGTCAGAATGCCCCTGGGTTCAATCCCCAGTACTGCAAAAAAGAAAAAAAGAGAGAGAGGTCACAAAAGCCTGAGGCTGGCACTTCTCGACGCACTATCTGGCCTCATCTCCCCAGCTCTGCTCGTCTCTCAATCTTCACTGGAAGGTGCAGTTGGCACTGCCTGTCTTGAGCTGAAAATGTTCCGGTGTTGAGGTCAAATGTACCTAGGTTTTAATACTATTGTCTTTATAAATATTATCATCCTTATTGTCTTTATGATCTAAGACTTTATTCCCCCCAACCTACTGCCTACTTCAAGAGATTTTTTTTCTCTTTTGGAGAGTGAATGACACCAACATGGTACTGTCTTGTCCCCTTTTGACTTAAGAGTTAAGTAGGAGGAAACGTCCCGCATGGGGCACCCATTAATGAATGCCTGTGGGTTTCAGTTCTTTTCACTGCAACTACACCAACACAGTAACAGAGGTAGGAAGTGAAGGGAGTCAAAAGTCCAAGCCAGGAAAAGCCTCTGCTGCAGGAAAGTTGATCTGATACATTGGCACATGTGTTGGGCATAGTATATTCTATTTTAGCCAGGCACAGTAGTACACAACTGAATTCCCAGTACTTAGGAAGCTGATCCCAGCACAGGAGGATCACAGGTTCAAAGTCAGACATAGCAACTTAGCAAGGCTCTCCACAACTTAGTGAGGCCTTGCTTCAAAATAAAAAATAAAATAGGGCTGGGGGTGTAGCTCGGAAGTAGAATGTTCCTGGGCTTGATCCCTAATAATTATTAATAAAATAATACATTCTATTTTAGTGATTAAAAACTTCAACGTATGGACTTCCGGAAGACCTTTCAGTACATTCTGGGTTTGGAGTTTTGATTAGTAGAACAATTGCATAATTATACTAGTCCCTGAAAACAATGGTCACTCATTTCATTACAAAATGTAGAATTTAAATGCAAATGCACACCCACAATAAATAAAGAGGGGGAGGGAGAAAAGAAGAGCCTGGCTAGCTATGTGAAGACAAACAGTCATTTCCTACAGATAGGATGTGACTGGATGGTGCTCAGTGGCGCTGATTATGTTGAGTTGCAGATATTACAGACCAACATTTGCAGACTTTCCTGTTTCTGCCTCCTTACAGCATTCCTCAGGAGCAAGGGCCACTAGGAAAGAGGTTCCCAGTGAGAGCAAATGTACAAGATACCATGACTTTGTAAGGGGCATGCTATGGATCAATGTCAGCACCCCACCCCTTCTTCATGTATTTCCACTCAGGACGAGGGGCAAGTGAAGGTGGAACCATAGGAGGTGATGAATTAATGAGTTGGGGCCTCATCAGTGCACGTGAACCCCCAAAGAAAAGAGGGATGTCAATGAACCAGGAAATAGACCTCGCCAGACACCAATCTGCCTGTGCCTTGATCCTGGACTTTCCAGCCTCCAAAACTGTGAGAAATTAATGTCTCTGTTATCTGAGCCACTCGATCTATTGCATTCTGTGATTCCAGACTGAACACACACACAGGGAGCGCATAATAATCTATGCAGAAAGTGACTGCTTCTCCTCTGAAAAGAAGCTACAACCATACTGAAATGAATATGCAGAGCAAACCATGAACCTTGGTTCATCTGCCATGAAGCCACCTGTACAACACGTAGGAGTTTCTGTGCACACAGAAGTCTGGCTGTGAGAGCAGCAGGAGGCGCTGAGAACAGGTGCCGGCAGACACAGGAATGTGTGGCTGTTTTCTTT
Source organism: Graphiurus murinus (assembly GCA_004027655.1). Taxonomy (NCBI): domain Eukaryota; kingdom Metazoa; phylum Chordata; class Mammalia; order Rodentia; family Gliridae; genus Graphiurus; species Graphiurus murinus. The sequence continues at coordinate 39,180 of PVLC010013029.1, read as the reverse complement.
CATTTTTATTTATAAAATAAGATGCACGTTTTCAACATGAATGTTTGGGTAATATCTATTAGCTTAAGACTACTTCACACTAATGAATCTTGTTAGAGGTCTACATAAAGGATCTGACCCTTGACTTCCTGCCTGTGGTCATCAGTGTTAAACTATGCCTTCATAACCCAGAATGTTTTCATAGAATAGTTTGCTAGAACTGGAATGATAATAAGGGGTCACTTTTACCCATTTCCTGTTGACATGATAGCTTGTAGAATGGACAGTAAAATCTATGTTTTTGTAGGTCTTGGTGATTATTTGCAAGGGTATTTCCAATGCCTCTACCCTCTTTCTGTCCAAACAAGATTACTGTTTGAAAAAAGGTGAAAAACACACAGAGATGATTTCTTTTTATTGTGCTTGTAATACATAGAGTTAAATTATGCAGAAAATGCCCTAACAAAAGTATGTACCCAGAATGCAGTAGGTAAAAATTACATTAAACCCAAGAAAATCAATTGCATTCCAAAAATACTGGGCAATGCGCCCTCTGTTCAGGTGGGTTCTTGTCCCTCTCATACTAACCAAGCATTTATGAAAGAGCAGAAACCAGGTCTGAAATAACTATTCAAAAAGAACAGACACACAGACGTAGAAACTGGCAGACCAAAGCTCTACTTCAAGGTTTTCATGTGAATTTGGAGGTTCACAAGTTCCTCTCTGCTGATTTTGCAATTATAAAATGATAAAACATCTGTCTGGTTCCTTCATGATGTTGATGTTATTATAAAAGGGCATAGTCTATTTGAAATGAGTTAGAAAAGCTTAAAATGCTTAGCAAGTCCAAAACACTGTCAAGGGTAATGGAGACATGCTAGCCTTTCTCTGTGCTGACTGTCCAGTGTTCCTAGGCCTGAGGTCTCACTGGCAGTCTGACCAAGTCCATGGACTACAAAAGCAATTGTAAGGGAGCTTTATTAAATTAACAAACAGAATGCAGAGTGCTCTGTGGCAGGCTTGGATGTCAGGTGACAGACTCTGTGTGCTGATGGGAACATGATTGATTTAATTCACTCAGTGACAATTGGGTTACTCAGTCCAGCTGTTAATGCATCGGAGAAACATCTGGCTGATTTGCTTGAATCTTGATTTTCACTGGTATTGTTACAAAAGATATTGCTTCTAGAGGAAGACATTTTTCAACTATTTAAGTTTTTATCCTGGATAAATCCATATTTATAATGAATCTTGTTTTTTCTATGTGCACCGTAAGCTATTTTTTAACATTAGATCTGATTAGAGGATGAACACCCACTTACAGCTTCTTTCTTCTCACTTTTCTCATTCTACTTGGGAGAGCACAAACCAAATCATCGGTCACCATGAGCTTGATTCACCGTTTTAGGAACTTCCCTTTAGTGAAAACTCAAGTGATTATTGAGAACTGATTGGCTTTGCAACTTGATTCAGTGGCTAAAAAAAAAATCTTGTCTTCTGCCATTATGTTTCTTAGATTAAGAGGAAGTGATAAGAGCGATATAAGTGCAATTAAAAAATAGACAATTAAATGAAGCAATAAACAGATAGAATGGGATCAAATGTCCACATTCTCACAGCTCCTGGTAAAGAAAAGCCAGTGGAGCCGGGCGTGGTGGCGCACGCTTGTAATCCCAGCATTCGGGAGGCTGAGACCGGAGGATCCGGGTTCGCGGCCAGCCTCAGCTACCTAGTGAGGCACTCCGCAACTTAGTGAGACCCGGTTTCAAAACAAAGAATAAAAAATAAGGCTGGGGGTGTAGCTCGGAGGTAGAATGCCCCTGAGTTCAATCCCCAGTACTGCAAAAAAAAAAAAAAAAAAAAAAAAAAGAAAAGCCAGTGGAGGTGGATAGGTTGTGTTTGGAGGCTAGTATAAAATTTCACATATTTTTAAAATAATTCAACTCAGTTAAATGTGCCTGTAAAAGGTTAAAAAGAATCTTGTAGATTTAAAAGTATAACTAAGATTCTGGCCCACTTGTGGGTTGACTCATTTAAGCTTCACAAAATACAACATTAAACATTTTTTTCAGAAAAAAAAAAAAAAAAAAAAAAAAAAAACAGCAGAAAAGTTGTGTCCAATGCCCATAGCCAAGGTTGGCCTGCAAATTCCATGACTCTTCAACACCAGGATGCCTTCCAAGGAATACTGCAACCTCAAGTGCTGCTCAAGGGACACAGAAACATGTCATGTCCCTAATCCCAGGGTAAGAGGGAGTACTCAAACTCCTGCTTTTGGCCAGCGCTTCTTCAAGAGCTTGGTAAGGCTTATCCTTTGTGATAAGAGGTAGCCAGGATCACAAATGAACAGGGTGACATCCAAGAATTACTGCTGTAGATAATTTTGTGGTTAAGTTATGGAAGATGGATTTTGCAAACCTAACTCAGAAGATAGTAGGACATACCATGTAAAGGCAAGTTTAAAAGAGAAGACACAGATGTGGGGGGTTTTTGCATTAATGGTCCCAATCGTTCACCCACACGGGCATCTGTGCCCTTGCACAGTCCTTCCCCATGTTGGCTTTGGGCTCGTTCATGGTGTTTGCCTTCCTGGATGGGACAATTAGTAATTATGAATAAGGTGAGAACTCATGGCTCGCTTGGAATCTGGGAACACTGTGGTAAGAAGCTGGTGCTTAGCCGGCTGCAGGAAGATGAGGACTATCTACCTGACAGCTTCCCAGGTTCAGATATGCCGAAATCCAAGATCACCACCCACCAGCTGGCTACAGTGTATCAGAGGGCAAAGGAGGAAAGAGCCAAGCAGGTCCAGGCCAGAAGAGGTGAACAGTGGACCACAGAATCATGTGCTAAGTGAAATGGTTATTGATTTAAGCTTTGGGGTGGTTTTATCATATGCCCAAAGCTAATTGATCTAACGGAAAAATGTTTTAGGCAATTAGGAAAATAATAAAAAATGGTTACATCTAAGAGAAGAGAGTATCTGTTCTTTGTTTCCCATTCTGGGACCCCAAAAGGATCAAAATGCAGGAAGGTCCATGTGGAGAGTCCAGTTGGTCAAAGGCGTGGACAGCTTCAGAAAGTCTCAGACCTCAGAACAGTGGGAATGCAGCAGACTCGCCTTCCCAGAGTGGGAGCCCAGTGATTCAGGAAGCTTGGCCTGTTGTACCCTGCTGCCCAGCGAGAGGTGGGAGCCCTGCCTGGCCCTGGCAGGGAGCCCTGAGCAGGGTCAGCAGATAGGAAGGGCTCTGTTCATCAGAACGAGGGACCTCGCGGAAGCAACTGTTTGGGCTACGAATGGGAAACAAGGGAAATTGACATTAATTCCCAACAGATGCTCTGATGGTTTAACTTTACCTGCCAATTAGACTCGACCATTATACCCAGATAGTTGTTCAAACAGCATTCTGGAATTGTGAAGGTATTTCTAGATAAGATCATTACATAGGGCAGTAGATTTTGAGGAAGGCCACCAGAATGGGGTGGGCTTCATCTCATTAACTGGGATTAGAGAGAGGAGGAGGCCTTCTGCCTCCAGGTCTCCATCAATAAAGAGGCTTGCTGGGTCCTCCAGTCTATTCTGCAAACCTCAGACTTCCCAGCTGGTGGTCATGTGAGCAATTCCTTTATCTCTATCTCTACACACACACACATACACACACACACACACACACACACACACACACACACTTCAGCATTATAAATATTTGCTAACTAGGTTTGGTGGTACATGCCTGTAATCCCAGTACTCAGGAGGCTGAGACAGGAGGATCATAGGTTTGAGGCCACCCTAGCAATTTAGCAAGGCCTTCAGCAGCTAGTGAGACTTTGTTTCAAAATAAAAATAAAATAGGGCTTGGGCGTAGCTCAGAGGTAGAATGCCCCTGAGCTCAATCTCAAATACCACAACCAAACAAAACAACAACAATAACAAGGGCTTTCAAATCCTTGCCCTTATGCAAAAATGATTTTGCATCAGTTTTCATCTCTAATTCAAAGTAGGAATTTAATTTAGCATCTGTAGCTTAATCATTGGACTAATACAATTTATTCTGTGGGTTTCATTTGCATATATGAAGTATATATGTAAAGTACATATACACACATGCCTATTTAAATTGTTAGTGACATGGTTGCAAGGTAGAAATAAACTATCTACTTCTTGCACGATGGCAACATAAGGTATAAGCTACCATCAATGCTGCACACATGCAAAAATATCACACAAATAGAAACTTGCGTTGCTACCAAAAATGAGGGCAGTGTGCTAAAACACAGGCTCCAGCAACGCACCATAGATGGGCCAGAGTGCAACTCCTCCCTGAAAGAGTGCCAAAGCACTAAGCAGAGGAGGCTGTGGGGTTCCGAAGGAAGCCTGGAAGCTGAGCGGGAAGGCTAGGATGCAGGAGGGAAGTCGGCATCTCACTTTGCCTCCTGTTCACGGCAGTAGATCAACAGCACCCCAAAGCAACTGCAGTAAAGTGCCAAGAGAGCACCGCTTCCCCTCTCGAAGTGGATGGCAGAAATGTGGAGGATGTCAGGGATGGCCGTACCTGGCAGGTAGCCTGACAGCTGACATAGTAGGATAGAACACAGAAATGTATACCAGTGAAACGGGTCCCTCACACTCTATGAGAATACAATACCATGGTGAAATCTCAAGGGATAGGGCCCCCAACATGGGCTCACTCTCCACTACACTCCGTCAAAAACCAACTTACTCATGCAAATTTATGTTAAGTAACTCCTAACCATTCCTCCACTCTGGCTGCACAACTGGCAAAAGATGGCATCGGGTCACCCAAGGAGAGTCCCGTCACCCTGCCAATAACTAAAGAGCAGTTCCAGATATACTTCCTTTTGTTTAAGAAGGAAATGAGGAAAAGTTCACAAAATGGATTCACAAATATTTCCGAAACATAAAATGACATGAAGCAAATTCATGACAGTATCTGCCACGTGCACTAAAAATGATTAAACTTAGGTGACATGATGTAATAAGAGATGAGAGACACCTTATGTGGCAGCATCCTATGACTAGAAGACAATGTGATGAAAGGCAGGTTAGAATAGGTCACTAGAGAGAAACAGAGACGCTGAAGGCACAGGGGTAGGTATGCCCTATGGATCTGCTTTGGGAAAGACCTGACCTAAGTGATGGAGAGAGATGCCACCTTGTACACACTTTAAAAGTTAACCTGGAATGGAGAAGTTGGGGGGGGGTCATGAAAAGTAAGAGAATGTGATAATTGAAGCATATAATGGAATAAAACACACCAGTAAATATTGTTTTAAAAGAGAAAACCAGAGCTGGGCATGGTGGTGCACGCCTGCAATCCCAGTACTTGGGAGGCTGAGGTAAGAGGATGGCAGGTTTGAGGACAGTCTCAGCAAGTAGTGAGACTCTCAGCAACCTAGCGAGACCCTATTTCAAAATAAAATAAAAACAGGGCTAGAGGTGTAAAATGCCCCTGGGTTCAATCCCCAGTGAGACACACACACACACACACACACAGGAAACCAGGACAAGTTAGCTACAATTGCTACAAATATTAAATACAAACACAACTACAATCGTTAGTGCTTTATTAACAATTATTAGGTAAAAGATGAAGTGATGATGTTACATATAAGTATTACTTATTAAATCCTTAAGATAACAAAATGCTGGACACTATTATTATATTATATGTCCATTTTATGAATGAGGAATATGAGGTTTGGATAACAGAATGAACATTTTTTTCAACTGACAAAAACCCGAGTTAACTCACCTAAATCATTCAACAAATATTAAACATAAACAACAAAATAAACAGTGATATGATAGGGGCCTGCACATACTTTGAATTTCAAAAAAAGAGAGAAGATAAAAAGTTTGAAAGACCAATATGTGTGTATAGTCATACATAAAGAAAATCAATATTTTTCATATTTTATTGGGATACTGAAAGTATTAGATAATAACTTCTCTCTCTCTCTTTCTTTCTTTCTTCTTTGGTATTGGGGGCTGAACCTGAACCCAGGGCATCCTACCTCTGAGCTACACTACACCCTCAATGATTTTTAAAATTTTTATTTTGAAACAGGGTCTCATTAAGTTGCTGAGGCTGGCCTTGAACTGCAATCCTCCTGTCTCAGCCTCCCAAGTGCTGGGATTACAGGAGTGCACCACCATACTTGGCTAGCTGTACTATTTTTAAGAGGAATGTTCATCTCATCTGTTTTTATATTTAGCCAAGAAGTTAACATATTTAAAGGCAGCAAACTATACTGTCAAATATTCAGAAGCTTAGGAACTGAACAGTTCAAACAACCTGTTAGAAAGAGGAGAAATGGATTTTTCCTAGAGTGATATATATTACGAAAATGCATTCAAGAAGTAGAAGAAAATAATTATTTTAGGCTAATCTTGTACATGTGTATTACATTTATATGTAAATGTAGATGTGTGTATGTTAACATAAGCTTCAATTCTAACTAAAAGTTCAAATCCAGCTTCATTTCGAAAGAATAATTCAGTTAACTAAATGTTCAGTCAGATGTCCACTGAATCACTGTAGTGGAAGTAGAGAGGTTTTAAGTATTGATTAATAAAATCATATTGCACTCAGTGGCCTTGGGTAAGACCCTGAGGATCATACAACGCTCCCTCCCCGCCGTCCAAACCGGCTGGCCATCAGAACCTGCTCCTGCCCAGAATTTTACAACGTGCCATCACATCCTCTTCCAATAAATCATTGACATCTAGAACTTCACATGATCCTTCAAGGGATCGGCCACTTAGATACTAGAGAAAGCCCAAGGGAGAAGAAACCAGGCAGGGGCTCTCTTAGGTTTATACATCTTCAGGGAGTTGGTGGGGGTAAAGTTGTATCTGCCATTAAAACCATGAGTCTCTCTTCATGAGCAGCTTGGAAATAGTATGACTGGTTCTATAGATGTAGCCATCAAAATAACTTTCCCAAGGTCAGCTCCGCTGTTACCATCTTCAGTTGGGATCAGAAGGGCTGCCCTGTCCACTCCCTTCCTGTGTCTGTGACCTGCTACCTACTGGGAACAACCAGGGACGTCTCTCACTTATTTGAAAACCTGGACAGAGCCTGGCAAGCCATAGAGGGTGAATCAGTTCATTCAAAGAAATCAACAAATTAAAAACTGATTTTTCAGCCTGTCAAAACTATGACTTAAAAACATGTATGATTCTTCTTGGACATGATTGAATTTATTTCTTCATATACCTTACTTATTTCTATTTATTTATTTATGTATTTATTTTTATAGTGCTGGGGATGAAACTCAAGGATCTCTACCACTGAGCTACATCCCCAGGCCTTTTTTTAAATTAATTTTTTTATTTTGAGACGGGGCTAAGTTGCCCAGGTGGGCCTCCAATTTGTAATCTTCCTGCCTCAGCCTCCTGAGTCACTGGATTACAGGCATGCAACACTGGCTCTTCATTCACCTTCTAATGAAGCTTTACAACTTCGTTAAAGTGTTCACCAAGAAAATAAATGTTTTTCATACACCTTAGAGCTAAAATGAGGTCCCATATGTAAATTATAAACAATGATGGTAAGGAACCAGCTATTATATCTGTAAGTACTTTTTCTGCTTCTCAAACTATTACTGAAATACATCTTCAGTTTTCAATTTATAAAAAAACACTTTTTCAGCCCACTTAATCCTTTGATCTATTTTTTTTTTTTTTTTTTTGCGGCATTCTACCTCCGAGCTACATCCCTAGCCCTATTTTTTATTCTTCATTTTTGAAACAGGGTCTCACTAAGTTGCGGAGGGCCTCACAAGTTGCTGAAGCTGGCTGTGATCCTGCGATTCTCCAGATCCCTTGTTATCAGTGACTGTGAAGATCTGTTCTTTAGCACTAGGACCATTTGTGTGGGATATTCTCCACCTCCCAAATACTGGATTGTAGGTGTGCACCCCATGCTCAGCTTGAGAGTCATATTTATGAGTCATATAAAGAGAAATCTCGTGAGTTCATAATCCCTTGCTATAAGTTATCTATACAATTTTTATGGGTATGTATACCACACATCCATCAGAGCAACCACTGACAAGCCAAACCACATAATATGAAATGGGGCATCAGGTATGTGAAAAGTTGTAAAAACACACTAAGTTTTAGTTAAATATATGTTGACTGCTATAAAATCTGTCTAAATGCTAAAAGCATAGTTCAAACGTAATTATAATTTTTCAGGATATTTGCTTGCTTACCATATTATGTAGCCCTGAAAAAACATATTTCTTAAAAGCACACAGGAAAAAAAATTCTAGCAAAGGGAAAGGGGTTTATTTACCTGGATCTTCTATAGTTAAGTTCTTTATTAACCACTGAACAATGTCTGACCCTAGGAAAAGAAAAAAGAAAAACACAAGTAGATGTAAACATTTTCTTCATACATGTCAGCTTTAAGAACTCTTCACTTTAGGGACTTTAGTAAGAACTTTTCTTGTTACAATAACAAGTTAAGGATCTTTACAGATGAAGTAGTGAAAATGCCAAGTGTGAATACAGTTCTTCAAATTATGAAAATGACATATTTAGTCATAGATAAAAGTTTAAGATACTATCAGTGGGCAAGCAATTCATCTGTGGAATGCATTTTTATTGGTGCCTACCATGTCTCCACCACAGTTCTTGGCATGGCATAACCATATTCTTAGGATCGTCTCTGTCTCACTTGTGTGTGCCCCGCCTCGTGTCTGTTCTCAAGCCATCCCACGTCTGTTTTTGTTCTCCAGTCCCCTGTGCGTTTTAAGCCCCCGTATCTCTAGAGCATGATGCTCCCTGGCTGCCGTGCTTCGTCTCTGTTTCAAAATCCTCATGATTTGGGGACACAGCAGAATTTTCCTTGGCCCTCATCTTTGCCCACTGAGTTTCCTCCTTGGCCTCCCTGTGGTCTTTTATTGCAATGTGAATCACAACACCTCACAGCTGTTTATTTGATTAAAGCCCTAAAGCATCTGGAAGCAGAGTTTCATATTCACCCTCGATTATTTGCAGCATACCGGCCAGAGTGACTGCTTACTAACACACAGTGAATAAAAGCCTAACAGGTTTTCACTTCCTACAGAAGAGACGCGGGGATATGTGCAGAAAACAGAAAGCTTGAGTGAGATTTTGATGTATGAAAAAGAGGCAGTTGGCTGCTGAAAGGGTTGATGGAAAGTTGCAAAGTAGGAAACAGTCACAGGAACTATTTACTGCATACTTTCTACATATTAAGTGCTGGTAATAATAACTTGAAAATATTATGAAGAGTTCACAGTGCATTCAGCAGCTCTAGAATTCCAGGCTGAAGAATTTTTATCCCCCCCCCCCCCGTAAGTAAGGCAGAGAAACAAACATGCAATGTTTTTGAGCAAATGGACATTATCAAAGCAAGTTTAAGGAATTTTACCGTCATTATATGTGAAACACTAGCCAAAAAGGCAGGAGAAAATCAACACTGCCATTGGCTGGGATCCAGGGTTGAAGGCAGACGGTCTTGAACTAGGTCAGCATACAAATGAGTTAGAACAAAGTTGGAGACTTATTTCAGGATTCGTGAAAAGCAGGAGAGATTAGAAGATGAATCAGAAGTGCCGTGTCGCTCATGGATTAATCAAATGGTGAAATTAAGAGCAGAAATTACAGACTCAGGCAGAGGATCTGATATGCTGGAGACATTCTTTTGTATTTAAATTTATTTTTAGCATAATTCATTTCTATATAAAATAGGAGAAACATGTACATGGATTGCTGTGTATACACAGGAAGCTGCGTGGCTGAAGTTGCAGGTGAGACCTGGTCCCATTTCCAGCTCTCCTAGATACTGGCTAGAGATGTCCACTCCCCACCCAGAGATCTGGAAGCTGACTAACGTTGACACTAACACAATGATTTGGGCTGCTTGGATTGATGTAGTTCAAAACGTTATGGAAACATTCACACCCAACAACAATTTCAGCATGTCTGCCTTTGAAAATAACTTCAAGTGGTGAATCTAATTCATACTCTGTTGTGGCTGTTCCTTTCACAGTTGCTTTCAATTTAAATGCCTTTGAGAAGATCCATTCATTTAGGTTTCAAAGGAAGTTTTCTAAACAGCTCAGGGCACTGAGGAAAGAGCCCACTCTCAAGAGAGCAGGTATTAGAGACAGGCACCTTTGAGGTAGAGTGTTTGCCCAGCAAGCGCAAGACCTTGGGTTTCAGCCCCAGTCACCCCCCACCCCCTGCCACCAAAGAGAGAGGAGCCAGGTGCAGTGGCACTCCCCTGCAATCCCAGTACTTGGGAGCCTGAGACAGAAGGACCTTAAGTTTGAGGCTAGCCTGGGCAACTTAGCAAGACCCTTAGCAACTTAGGGAGACTCTGTTTCAAAATTTAAAAATACCTTAAAATGAGTGTTGAGGTGTAGCTTAGAGGCATAATGCCCCTGGGTTTGATCCCCAGTGCCAAATTAATTAATTAATTAATTAATTAAACTCAGTTTTTCCAATATATATGCAGTGATGCTTGATAAACAGAATCCTGGGTACCCAAATTTTACTATTTCCTGACACTCTGCTGAGTTTTCATAATTGAGCATTTGTTTGGGGAATATATATATGAGAAGCCACTGAAATATTCTTTTTTTTTTAAGAGCCAAACATTAGTTTCAGGACTATAAATATTTGTATTGTAAAGAATGATTTAAAATTGCCTTTAGAGAATGTTTTAAGAAAAGTTTTTTTTCTTTTCTCTCCCTCCCTCCCTCCCTCCCTCCCTTCCTTTCTTCCTTCCTTCCTTCTTTCCTTCCATCCCTGAACAGGAAAGAATGAAAATATGCCAAATCTGAATATACATTTGATTTGTGGGACAGGAAACTTTCTTCCTAGCCTGGTTTTGGGTATTTCAGTCACAGTTGTATTCTCAGTCAACTGTGAGAGTCAACTTAATTGGACTCCACCAGTTGTCAGTGTTGCTTAACAGATGTTAAAGTACATTTATTATTGTGTGGTCGCCTCAAAATATTTATAGTTTTAAGTTGAACCATTATGATTTTTGAGAGGAAAGTACTAAGGATTGAGTCCGGGGCATTCTACCTCTGAGCTATGCCCCCAGCCCTACTTTATCTTTCATTTTAAAAGAGGGTCTCACTAAGTTACTGAGGCTGACCTCAAATCTGCAATCCTCCTGTCTCAGCCTCCCAGTACTGGGGTTGCAGGCATACACTACCGTGCAGCTACTATTGTTATAATTTACGCTAACACCATTAATGGAAAGTTTGGCTTGTAATCACAATGTAAGGGACCCAAATTATTCCTGTGGTAAAGACTCTGGGCTCTACAATGTTTCTCCCTCAAGAAAATAAGCAGGTCCTGTGTGCTGCCTGTCTACCTGTGAGGAAGCCTCCAACAACAGGGACACACTGCTGGCTGTATGGTTTATCGAATACCATAGTTTTGATGAGATAACTGTTCTTAAAATCTCTGACCAAATAGAAGACATTATATATCTGGAAAATATTTCTCTAAGTTGGGTGTGGTGGCACATGCTTGTAATCCCAGTACTTGGGAGACTGAGACAGGAGGATTGCAGGTTCACAACCAGCCACAGCAACTTAGTGAGACCCTGTTTCAAAATAAAAATAAAATAGGGCTGAAGTGTAGCTCAGAGGTAGAATGCCCCTGGATTAAATCCTCAGTACCACACAAAAATAAAATTCCAGCATTATTCTTAGTTCCTCAAAATAAACACAATAACCATGTATTATCATCAAGTAGCAGGAAATGAATAGTCACTGGGTTTCTGCAAAGCCTAGCTGTGGACTTACACTTTCAGGGACAAGAGGAAAAGACTGGAGTGAAGCAGATGACTCAGCTGTGAGCCTCTCGGGGAGACATTGGGGCTTACTCATGGAGGTCTCCTCAAAGCCCCTCCACAGGTGGCCTCTAATGCTCATTGGAAGTGTGACTCGTATTGGCACACAGAGACTTCATGCACAAAGGACCCACAATGCCGAAACAATCAGCCCAGCAGTGACAGGCATTTTATGACTCCAGTGTATTCCTGACTGTCACATTTGTAATGGTGTAGATTTAGGAGGTCCCTCTCGTCCTCATGGAAATAAGGTAGCAATGTTGGACATGGGGCTTGGTTGCTAAGAAGGAGTCCCTGGGGTGTGTCCTTGGGGACTATATCAGGTTCTTTCCTCCTCTTCTTCAGCCTCCGATGTCAGAGCAGAGCCAGTGTGCTCTCCATCTCTTTGCTTCTTACCACTGTGCCTTGTGATCTGCAGACCCGGCATCACATGGACTGAACCCAGAATCTCCAAGAAACTGTGAGCAAATAAGTCTTCTCTCCACCAGGTGGTGTGGCCAGGTCTTTTGGATTATAGCAGTGAGAGTGTTGACTCATATTCTATTCTTCATGTGAAAACAATTTTAACTCAGTTTAATGTTAAAAACTGCAGAATTTATCTAAGGTTTGGGAAATAAAGGAATTAAAAGAAAAACCCATCCTATAACCCTTTCATAAAACTAATATAATAAACAGAATTTCTCCTCAATCTTTCAAATAATGAGTTGCTAGTTATCTAGGGACAGTATTTCATTCTGGTGATTACTGGGTTCCCACTGGCTGAAATTCCCTGTCCAGAGAAAGAAATGTGACCACACCACTATTGCTACATCTGAGAACTCAGTGAAGCAACTTGCAACCACAGAGCTCGTGAGTAACTCCGGTCCAACTGCACGGCATCCCATCTAAACAGACCTCAGCAATGGTGAAATCCAGAAGTCACTGAGGAATGGCCTGTCTCCTGATTCTGTCTGCCTTTGACCAAAAGTGGGGACTGAAAAGGAGACAGATGTCCCCCACCTCCAGGAGCTGGCTGAGCACTGGTGATGAGGTCCTACTAAACATGATCAGTTTTCTAGAACATTAATGTCACTCAAGGCCACTCTCTGACCACGATCAATCAAGACAAGAAGCAGGACTACTTTCTCATCAGGTCTGAACACAGACAAAACACGAACAGGGTCCAAGCGCAGTCCATGGTGGCTGATACGAGTGATAGTTGCTATAGAAATCTCATATCCAGCCTCTTCTAATCTGGTCCTCCTGTAGATGAAAGGCGTGCAGATACCTAGTTGTGAAACTACCCAGCTTCTTGACAGCTTTTGCTCCTGAGCAAAGCCCCAAACACCAAAATCCAGGTGCCATAACAGATTCTCCCTAACGCTCTCGTACTAAGACATTCCATGCTTCCCACAGCATGCATACTTTCTAGGGATAAAGAAGCCTTTCCCAATTACAAGCAGATTCTTGGTGGTCCTTTAATAGAGGACACTGACTACTTCAAATTAAAAAAAAAACTGCTAATATCTGCAACTAATACAAAAATAACAAAATTTGACATTTTTCATTAAGAGCACTTGTTTTGTGTGTGGAACCCAGATCATTCTACCTTTGAGCTATGTCCCCAGTTCTATTTTATTTTTTTATGTTTTAAAACAGAGTCTCCCTAGGTTGCTAAGACTCTCACTAAGTTGCTGAGGCTGACCTCAAACCTGTAATTCTCCTGTCTCAGCCTCTTGAGTACTGGGATTATAGGCATGCACCACTTCTCCTGCATAATTATTCTAATTCCTGCTGGAAGGTCTCAGCTGGGGAAAGGTACCCATGCCCCAGCCATTGGACGTGCCCAGAAAGGAGGGATCGCAGTGCATAAATAAGGCCAGTGTGAAGAATGGATGAAACACTCCCCAGAAAATAAAAAAGGGTGCTTGGCACACACACAATGGCTGGAAACTACTGCTTCCTTCCAATTTCTATAATTCTATCAAAAAGAGAGGTGGTACTCAAAAGCACGGTGCCAATTTTTGAGTGAAATAAATGTGTGGTCCTGCCTTGTTGTGAGTAAAAATGGGCTTGTTCTGTGGAATTACTCTATCCCTGAAAAGCATAGTGTGGTCATATGATTTGCATGTGAATAAAGCCACACTATGCACAGGAAAAGAGGTAGTCAAAGGACCTCGTGATTAGTATACGATTGTGTGCTTTTATGAGTGTGTATCTTTTTAAGTAAAGAATTTCTTTTCTAAAATGAAGAACTAACATTCAATTGAGGTTTTCTCTTTTTTCCTGAAACTTTATGTACCAGGTGCATTTAGAGAATATTATTCATTTTTCATAGAATTAAAATTAACTTCTAATCGCAGTCTGAAAGTGGATCTAACTTAGGATGTAAAACACATCTTCCAATCATCAGTCACTAATATTTAAGAAATCCAAAGATCGATGGAAGCCCAATAATCAAAACATATATGACTTGAAACTGTGATCTAGAATACTCTGAAAATGTAGAAGAGAGGTCTTTTAAATGCATTCGTAGATGAGGTGGCAACAAGTAAACTTTCTGGTTGACTGCATTTTCTTACCAGGTTGTTGCCCTTCAAGGTTTATGACCCTTTTCCTGAATGCAGAATCACAGAAAATGTTGAGTGTTGTAAAAATCACTTGAATCTGCAAGTCAAAGGGACAGAAGCCTGGTTTCCCTGAAATTGCTACAGGGTGTTCTGGAGTAGAGGAAGAGCAAAACTATTTCCCTACCCTCTGGCAAACTACAAAGAAAGCAAATGAGAGAAGTGGGGATAGAGATCCTTGGTTGTTTCTTGAGCTGATATTTAATCAAGATATGGGAAATTTAACCAGGTTTTTAACCTTTGTTGGGTAAGTTGCAGAAAACATAAAAGTATTTGTAGAGACACACAGCAGAGATTTTGTGATTCTTCAAAGCCTGAGGAGGTTGACACATCCATCAACACCCAAATCGGCAAGGTAGTGGAAAGAACAGGGAGGAGGGATGGAGGGCAGCAGGTCGACTCCACCAGTGACTTCCTGTGAGCTCAGGGGGGGTCACTGATCCCCAGAGAAGCTTTCCTAAATGCAAACAAGCCTGTTCACCTCAAGCATCTACCATGGCATTAACAACTACTGGTATATTCTTCAATCCAATAATATTCTCATCTCCGGAAGACTGTCAGCCAGGTACTTGGTACATCTGTGATCCCAGTACTTGGGAGGCTCAGATAGGAGGATCACGGATTTGGGCAACTTAGCGAGACCCTCAGCAACTTAGTGAGACACTGTTTTCAAAAAGGATTAAATGAGAAATGTGTGCATGTATGCCTTTACCAGCTTGTACCTAACAAAGATGTATGATTACAATGTACCAATAAAATAAATAAATAAATAAATAAAGGGCTGAGGGTGTAGCTCAGAGGTAGAATGCCTCTGGGTTCAATCCCTAGCACCAAAAAAAAAAAAAAAAAAAAAAAAAACCCAAACCAAACAACAACAACAAAAACAAAGCAAGCAAAAAACAAAAACCCTGTGTGAATGGAGCCACAGACCATGCAAACTCTTTGACATTGGTTTTCTTCTACTCAGTACATTTCTCTGGAATTGATCCAGGTTGCACATATCAGCAGTTATTCCTTTTTACTGTTGAGTGTTATTCTGTGGTATGGACATAGCACAGTGTATTTAATCACCACCTATATTAGGTCATCTGGGTTGTCAGTTTGGGCTATTATGGAGAAAGATGAACGCCATAAACACTTGTGTGCAGGCTTTTGGGTGAACATAATTCTTGATTTCTTTGGTTCAAACTCCTGGGAGTTCAATGCTGGGTCGTATGGAAGTGTCATGTGTATTCTGTTAAGAAACAGCCTGCTTTCCAGACTGGCTTGTGGCATTTCTCCTTCCTCCCTGCCTGTGACTTTCAGCTTGTTCCGCAGCTCCTCCCCAGCACTCTGTCTCGCCACGACTTTTTGTTTTTAACCATTTCGGTAGTACATGTTGACCTCTCATTGTGTCATTGTGGTTTTAATCTGTACCTACCTGATGGCGAATGATGCTAAACATGTATTCATATGCTGATTTGATGCAGGTCTATTCTCTTCTGAGAAATGGTACTCACGACCCTTGCCCATTTTCTGATTGATTTTTTTTTTTTTTTTAACTCTTGGTGTTTCGAGTTCTTTATATATTCTACATATTAGGCCTTTCTTGGCTCTGTGGTTTATAAATGTTTTCTTTCACTCTGCAGTTTGATTTTTCACCCTTTTCATGGTATTCTTTTAGAAAAATAATCTTAAATTTTGATGCAGCCCAATTTATCAATCTTTTCTTTAATAGATCATGCTTTTTGTGTCAAATCTGAGCATTTTCTGTCTAACCCTAGATATTCAAGTCTATTATTTTCCTGATTTTAGTCTTAATTTTATATTTAAGTCCATGATTCATTTTCTGTTTTGTGTTAATTTTTAATTTTCATGTAAATTAGGAGCCTTAAGTAGTGTTCTCTCTCTCTCTCTCTCTCTCTCTCTCTCTCTCTCTCTCTCTCTCTCTCTCTTTTTCTTCCTTCTCCTCTCCTCTCTTCTCCACAAGTTTGGTTTGTGGTACTCTTTTTCTCATACTTTCTTTTTCTGATTTTGATATCTGGGTAATACTATCCTCTAAAATGAGTCAGCATGTTATCCCTCCTCTTCTATTTTTGGAAGAGACTGCATTAATTATTATTATTTTTTTTAACATTGGGTGGAATCTTCCAGTGAAACCATCTGGACATGGAGGGTTTTTTCCATGTGCCCTAGCCACACTCCTCTCTGAGTCCCATATAAGAAAAGGATTGCAAAGACCCCAAGGGCCTCTCTCACACTCTCGAGGTAGCCCATGTTCTCCCTTGAACATGTATCTCCACTTTTCCTAAATAAAACCTCTGTCTTCGTCTCTGAAGAAAAAATAAAATTTTAAATTATGATTTTAATTTCTTTAATAATTATAGGATTATTTAAGACATCAATCTCCTTTTGAGTGAGTTATAGTAGTTTTCGATTATTGAGCAATTGATCCATCTTGTCTAAGTTGTCAAATTGTATGTGTAGAGTGATTTGTAGAATTCTTTTATCTTTTGGATGCCTACAGGGTATGTAGTGATTTCCTGTTTTCCTTACTAAAATGTAGTTTGTGTCTGTTTTGCTTTGTCAGTTTTGTGACAGATTTGTCAATTTTATTGATTTTTTTAAAAAGAGAACCAACTCTTTGTTTGATTTCTCATTGCTTTTATGCTTTCGTTTTCATCGATTCTTGCTCTTATTTTTATTATTTTCTTGTTTCTGCTTGCTTCAGGTTTAAATGACTCTCCTTTTAATAGGCTCTTGAGATGGGAATTTAGATTGTTGATTTGAAACTTTTTACATACATATATTTATGTTAAAAATTCTCCCTCAGCACTATTTTAGCAGTATTTCACAAATTTTGACTTTCACATTTTATTTTCATTCAGCTCAATTTTTTCAAGAGAATTTTTGAATGACATTAATAATTTAGAGTATGCTGTTTAATTTCCAAGTGTTTGGAGATTTTCCTATTAGCTGTTTGCTATTGGTTTCTAATTTGATTCCATTGTAATCAGAGAACATACTTCGTATGCTTTTTTTGTTTGGTACTGGGATTGAACTCATAAGCATTCTACATTCCAAGATACATCCCAAGTCCTCTTTTTTATTTTATTTTTTGAAACAGGGTCTTACTGGGTTGCTGAGATCTCACTGTATGATTTATATTCTTTTAAACTTTCTATTGTGTGTTTAATGTCCCAGAATGTGGTCTATCTTAGTGAATGATCTGTGTGAGCCTTAGAGAAATGTGTCTTGCTGTTGTTGGTTGGAATCTCCTATAAACACCAATTAGATGAGGTTGTTGGTAGTGCTGCTCAGGTCATGTACCTACTTACTGATTCTCTGCCCATTGCCTATATCAACTACTGAAAGGGGAGTGTGAAGTCTCCAGCTGTGACAGTGGAATGGTCTATTTCTTCTTTTAGTTCTGTCCATGTTTGCCTCCTGGACTTTGACACTCTCTTATTAGGTACATATATATGGCACAAATACGTTTAAGTTTGTTATGTCTTCTTAGATAAATGAATTCTATTCAATAATTGCCTTTATCACTTATACTTTTTTTTGTAGTGAAGTCAGTTTTGTTGGAAATGAATAGGCCTATTCCTACTTTTCTTTGACTGATGTTTGTATGATAGGTCCAATCCTAGGAGCTGGGAAAATATCAGTAAACAAAATCTCTGGCTATGGCATTCTGACAGGAGAGGACAGATGATAAACAGATAGATATGTGAACACGTAATACATCAGGTGGTAATAATCCCTGGTAAATAAGATTTGAGTAATGAGATGAAAAAAATTACTGAAAAAAGCTAAGGGTCTGTGGAAGAATATTTCAGACTGTGAAAACAAATTCCAAAGCCAAATGAGGGAATTCTGATGCATATAGAAACAGCAAGGAAGCAAGTGTAGTGGAACAGAATTAGAAAATTTGCAAGTGAAAAAAGATGAGGGTTGTGGGATCAGATCATATAACCTGTTTAGGATATTTAAGAACTTTGAATTTTACTCTAAGTGAGCCTAGAAGAGATAGCAATTGCTTGCCAGTCAGACAACTATACCAAAGACAGATTTGTGGAGGCACTGGTAGTACACAAGAAAAAAAAACAACATTAACAACAATAATCATGATGGGCATAATGATGACAGTTTTTTTGTTTTTTGTACTGGGGATTGGACCCAGGGGCATTCTACCTCCCAGCTATACCTCCAGCCCTATTTTATTTTGAAACGGGGTCTCAATAAGTTGCTGAGGATCTTGCTAAGTTGCTGAGGCTGGCCTCAAACCTGCGATCTTCCTGTTTCAGCCTCACAAATTCTGAGATTACATAAGTACTATAATCAACCTGCCTTGCACGATGACAATTTTTAAAAAATGGACTTGGAATTTCTAGCTCTTTAGAGATTTTTTACCCTACTGCATCATCCTTTCACCCCCCCCCCCCCCCCCACACACACACAAATTACTCTCCTCTCTGGACAATCATAGACCTTCTTAATAAGCCAATTTGCAAATTTCCTAGGACATTATTAAGTTGCATCTTGCTAGCATCAGTTGATCCCCTTAGGAAAATGTGACCCATGATTACAAACCCTGTCAGCTTCATACTTGAAAAGGCAGGTCAGAAGTCATGCTTTAAATTGCTGGAAGTGCCATCAATGTGGAAAACGAAATCACAAGACATAGATCAGATGAAAGCTTAATAACTAAGAGTTGTCAGTGAGGTGGCATTTTGGGCAGTACTAGAAGGATAGGGTAAGAGACAAGATAGGATCAACAAGGCTGAAGGAACTTTGCTCTAAAGTGATAACCCTGCAGTTCTGGGAATGAAAGCATGCTAGTGGTACCAGTCCTGGGATTCCATGATGCGTTAACATTTTCAAAAAAACACACATGGATCTAAATATCGTAAGTAAAATATTTAGCAACATGAGCTTTTGTGTTTCCAACCCAAACATACCAGGGGAAAGTCTCAAATAGATTAAGAACCTGCTTAGTTCTGGAATGATCCCTCCTAACAGGTTTCACCTGCTGACTGAGTAATATGCAAAGAATTAAACATTTCAGGATTTTTTAATTTGTTCTCATCCCTTGAGTCCAAGAGCCAGAAATTGAATTAAAACACATAAAACAAAAGTTTAACTTCTCTTATAGAAATGCATCCACACATTAGTGAGCAGTCAGAAGACTGGCCCTTTTATGGTTTTGTGACTTGCAAGCTAATGTTTTTCTCAGCCAAGGCACCAATTTCCTGCTGATCCTATCAATGGATCTCATGTGGGAATCACTGAGGGTGTCACAGCAGGGAGAGTGTGCAGAGAGCCTGTTTCAAAACAATAAACAAACAAATAAATAAATAAATAGGGCTAAAGGTGTATAGCTCAGAGGTAGAATTGCTTCTGGGTAGAGTCTGAAGAAAGAACCTAGAGATTGGGAGAAGATCCTTGTCAGATACTACTCTGATAAAGGACTAATATATAGCACATAAAAAGAACTCAAAAAATTTAACACCAAAAATTAAAAATAGTCATTGTACTGAATAAACACTTCTCAAAAGAAGAAATACAAAGGGCCAACAAATATATGAAAAAATGTTCAGCATCATTAGCAATCAGGGAAATAAAAACTAAAACTACTAATGAATGTTCATGAGGATGTAGGGCATTTGGAACTCTTACATAATATTGGTGAGATTGTAAACCACTATGAAGATCAGTATGAGGGGCTCCTCATAAGACTAGGAATGATCACATGACCCAGCTATCAAGAGAATTAAAGTCAGAATACTATAGTCATGCAAATTCAGAATAGCCAAATTATGGAACCAACCTAGGTGTCTACTGGCAGATGAACAGATAAAGAAAATATAGTATATACACACAATGAAATTTTACTTATCTATTAATAAGAACAATATTATGTCATTTGATTGAAAATGGATGGAACTAGAGAACGTAATGCTAAGTGACATCAACCAGTCTCAGAAAATCAAGGGTCATATGTTTTCTCTAATATGTGGAAACTAGAGAGAAAATGGGAAACAAAAGGGACTTCAGATAAAAGAAGAGAGAGACCAGCAGAAAGGAGGAAGGGAATTGGGGGAGAAAGGTGGGGAGGGCAAATGGAGGATTGAGGAAGGAAACAGTTCAAATAATGTGATATCCATATATGAAGTATCACTGCTAACCTCAGTAACATGTATGGGGAGAGAGGAGAGAAAGTGGGGTGGGATGCAGAGAGAAACACCAAGTGCTGTGTGCATGTATGGATGTGTGATTAGAATCTCACTATGATGTATAACTACCATGTGCCAATGAAAGTATAAAAAGAAAAAGAAATTTAAAAATAAGATAAGTACTCTGGCTGGGTATGGTGCCACATGCCGATAAAGGAGTCTGAGACAGGAGTATCGAGTTTGAGGCCTGCCTCAGCAACTTAGAGGGAGCTTCTTTCAAAACAAAAAAAATAGAGCCTGACATGGTGGTACACTCTTGTAATCCCATTACTTGACAGACTGAGACAGGAGGATCACAGGTTCAAGGCCAGCCTAAGCAATTTAGTGAGGCCTTCTGCCACTTAGTGAGATCCTGTTCCAAAATAAAATAAGGTTGGGGTGTAGCTCATAGGTAGAATGCCTCAGGGTTCAACCCCTAGTTCCATAAAAATAAAAAATAAAAATAATGATAAGAAGGAGGAAGATTAAGAGGAAAATGAGGAGGAGGGGGGAAGAAGGGAAGGGGAAGAAGAAAGAAGATGAAGAAGAAGAGGAGGAGGAGAAGAAGAAACAACAACAATAATAATAACAACAATAATAAAATGGCATATCTCAATGGTAGAGTGCCCCCATGTTCAATCTCCAATCCCCCCAACACACACACACACACACACACACACACACACACACACACACACGCAGATATGCACTCTTCCCATAGCCACTACTTTGTTTATGGTCAATTTTAAACAAGTGGCACGAGGGACCTAGGAGGAAAACTCCCTCCATTCCATGGCTCAGAAGGCTTAACCATTGCCTCCTCCCTCTGGTGGGAAAATCCAGCTCAATGGATATGCCTCTTCCTACACATACAGAACAAAAGCAAATGACCCTTTCAATAGATTTAAAGTCTTGTGCCTAAAAGTGGAATAACAGAGACAGTATTGCCTACACCCAATTCCTTGTTGTCAAGCTACATAATTAAAATGGTTCTACCATATCATATTAGTAAGAGACATGATGACAGGAAGGGACACAGCAAGGTAATTGCCTCCCAGAAGCAGCATACGAATGGGACCTTTCAGCTTGATAATGTAATTAACCTTGCTAAATCCTATTCTCAGTAAAATCCTTATAAGCAGAAGCTACAAGGACATTGTCCTTCTCCAGTAACCTCACTTGGATCAAGCATTCACTTGAGAAGTGGGGGTGATGATCTGTCCCAGATAATAGGCTTTAAAACAATTTCTAAAAAGGTCTGAGCTGTCCAACATCAGACCACATCACCAAACCTATGTGCTCACCTACCTCTTCTCTTTGTGAAAATAGTTTCTCAATTAACAATTTTCATTTTCCGATTTTCAAGTTTTAAGTCGTGTGTGTGTGTGTGTGTTTTACTGGGGATTGAACCCAGGGGAATTCGACCTCCAAGCTACACTGCCAGTCCTACCAGTCCTACTTTTTTTGGGGGGGGGGGTACTGGGGATTGAACTCAGAGTCATTCTACCTCCGAGCTACACCCCCAGCCCTATTTTTTATTCTTTATTTTGAAACCGAGTCTCACTAAATTGCGGAGTGCCTCACTAGGTAGCTGAGGCTGGCCTGGAACTCGAATCCTCCGGTCTCAGCCTCCCGAATGCTGGGATTACAAGCGTGCGCCACCATGCCCGGCTTCCAGTCCTACTTTTTATTCTTTAATTTGAAACAAGGTCTCACAAGTTGCAGAGGGCCTCACTAAGTAGCTGAGGCTCACCACAAACCTGTGGTACTCCTGTCTCAGGCTCCCAAGTACTGGGATTACAAGTGTTTGTCACTCCACCCAGCTAAGTTTTACGTCTTAAAATGTAAAAAGTAGATAGCTCAACAGTACCTACCCTCTAAGACCAGAATTTTCTCCTTTGGTGTATACTGTGTTTATAACCCACTCCTCAATACACTTCTGATTTAGATCTGGGATGTCCCACAAAGCTCATATGTTGAAACCTTGTTCCTAATGGGGAAAGATTCAGAGGTGGGGCTTTGAGGAAAGGATTGGCTCCTGCAGTCCTCAGTGGCCTATTCCAATTACTGACTTATTCTATTGAATGGACTACTTGGGAGAAATGGGAACTGCAGGCAGGCAAGGTGTGGATGGGGGAAGCGACTCCTAGACTGAATCCTCTGAAACTGTGAGCCAGAAAAAATCTTTCCTCCTCTAAGTTGTTCTTGTGAGATAATTTGGGCACAGGGAAGAAAATGTGACAAAGATAATATGTGAAATGTAATTATATCCAACAATTGGGTAGCATTTTCTGAATATTATCTACATGTATTGATGATATTAGCCTTTATACAATGTTAGCTAATGGTCGAATTAACAGTTCATATGTGGTTCACAAATTGTAATGCACTGGATAAGCACATATAGTATTTTTTATCTAAAATTATCTATAGAATTGACCTTCCACAATCTTCCCAGTCATTTTGCTGTGGTCCAATGATGTCACAGGATTGTTTTGATAGAGGCAATTCTTGAGGGTGGAGTTTAAGGTAGAATGTCTTTGGGTTCAAGTCCCAGTGTCAAACAACAACAACAAAACCTTCTCATTCTCAGAGTTAGAATTTCAACCTCATAGCTGCTGAAGAAGTAAAACATATTCAATTTGCCTAATCATAACATGTGCAACTTAAAAATCTAATATATAAAGAAACCTTTAACCCCTTGACTATTATAGCCTGATTTCATGGTCATTTAGAACCATAACACACATTTTTTAGCTGAATTTGCTTCCCAGAAGGTTTATAACCTTATTCATTTTAGATTAAATGATTATCGTGCACTGATTGATGGTATTAAATAAATGACAACTTCCATTTTTATGTTAATTTCCTCAAAGTTTTGGTACACTTCTTCTACCACCCCTATCAGGTGAATGTATGTAAATTAATCTCATTAAAGAAATGGCAATTATATATTTAGAATAGTTTTATTTAGACATTTTTAACCCTTAAAAAACTAGCTTTTTTTCTTTCCAGTGGCCAAAGTTTTTCTATCTGTTACAAGAATCAGGCAGATAAGAATAAGACACTGACTTATTCTAATTTCCTATGCTATAGTTATCTCTCTGATTTGAATAATTATAAAGTTTTCTTAGTTACTAAGATAACTTCACTAAGAACATATGCACAGAATTTTAAGACCTAGTATGTAATTTAGTCAAATCCTTTGTTCAGTCTATAACTATGTCTTAATTTATAGGTTACTAGAAAAATGTTCACTAAAAAATTACTAAGCTGGGTGTGGTAACACACACCTGTAATCCCAGTAATTGGGAGGCTGAGACAAGAGAAGCACAGGTTTGAGACCAGCCTCAGCAACTGAATGAAACCTTAAGCAAAGAAATTATGCCATCAAGAAGAGAATGTAGTGAAATCTTTGAAGTGTTGAAAGAAAAGTTTGCTAACCTGGTCCCCTTAGAGGGACCCTGTTTCAAAATAAAATAAAATAAATAAATAAATAAATAAATAAATAAAGTAGGCTGGGGTATAGTTCTAGATAGAAAGCTCCTGGGTTCAATTCCTAGTACCACCACAAAAAATGCTAACCTAGAATTTGGCAGATTTGTCTACAAGTCTGTAGGGTGTGAGGAAGGGTGGAGTGACATGGTCGTGAAGAATGAAGGAGCGCCTATACCACATCAAGTCACCTTTATCTTCCTCTGGGAAAATTTTAATAAAAAACTCATAACAAGGAAATGAGCTTCAGAAACTTGAAGTGTCTTGGTTAATGCATCCTGACATCCTGAGTTAGGGAGGAACTGGGACCAGAATGTCTTTCTCACATGCAGCATTTATCAGAATCTCTACATTTAAAGTAGGGTTTTCAGAGCAGATTGTGGTCTAATTTTTTTATGCCATCTGACAGTCTCTATCTTTGCATGGCATGTTTGTAATATTGACATTTAAAGTGATGATTGACAGATTCAGATCAAAATCTTCCATTATTGTACCTACTTCCTAACTCTGCATTTGTAATTTATTTCTTCCTTTTTACTGTCTTCTATTTTTCAATCATTCTATGATTTTACTTTATCTCCTCTCTTGGTGTATAATTTGTGCTGATTTTATAACATTTTCCGTGTTGCCCTAATATTGATAATATACACTTTTTAAGTCATCTAACCCCACCTTCCAAGAATACTACACCACTTCACTACAAGTTCAGGTCCCTGATGGCAGACATTCCAAATATCTTCCTCTCTTCCTGGCTTTACTGTCATTCAATTCACTTACACATATACTATTAACACCCAATGCATGGTTACTACAATTGCTTTACAGATATTTTGTAGGACAATTAATAAGAAAAAAACTAAATATTTTATCTTCATTTATTCCTTCTCTGACACTCACCATTGGTGTAGATGCCAGTTTCTGACCTATACCATTTTAAACTCTGCCTCAAGAACTTCTTTCAACATTTTTTGCAAGGCAGGTCTGAGGGCAATGAATTCCCCACTTCTATTTGTCTGAGAAATCTTTGTTTCTCTATCACTTTTGAAGCATAAATTAGCTAGACATAGTATCCCAGGTTAGCAAACTATTCTTTCAACACTTCAAAGATTTCACTACATTCTCTTCTTGATGACATAATTTCTTTGTTTCTTGTTTTTTTGTTTTTGGTGCTGGGGATTGAACTATAGTTACACTCTGGCACTTTTTATTTTGAAACAGTATCTAAGTTGCTGAAGACCTGGTTAGGTTGCTGAGGCTGGCCTTGAACTGTCTCAGCAACTGAAGTACTGGGATCACAGGCGTGCATCACTGCACCTGGACTAACTTGATGCCAAAGTTTCTGAGGACAAATCTGCTGTAATTCTCAAATTCTTCTACAGATTAGGTGGATTCTATATCTCTTGGGTTTCCTACAAGGCTTTTGGTCTTGTTTTACTGCAGCTTGAATATGATAAACCTAGGTAGGTTTTTAAATTTTTGCTGGGTTAATCCTTCTGTTCTTATGAGCTGTCTTCTTTTCCCCTCAGTGGCTGTAACGTGTTAACAAAGATCATTTTAAATACTGTCTATGGATTTGACCTCTCTTTTGTATCTTAGTCTGTTCTGATCATTGCTTTGTCTCTTTGGACTGTACTTTTCCCTTTTTGTTTTTGTGTGCTTGTGATTTCTTTGTTGAAAGCTGATAGTGGGGTCTGAGACACAGACCTTAACATGATTTCTGGCTACAAATTGGGCTATTCAATGTTTGTTGCAGCTAGAGATATCAGGGACTTCAAATTTCTTTAGTATTTTTTCCCTCTCTCTTGATTTAGGGATATTTTTGGCATTGCTCTTTAGAAATGTTTGTCTCACAGGTCTTCCGACTGTGTAGCACTGAGACTATATTAAGGCCTTGTGTGGTGGCTGGGTAGAGTATACGGGAATGTTCTATAAGCTTCTGATTAAATTTTGTTTTCTATAGGTTTTTAAATTTTGCTTTGTTTTGTTCTTTTGTTTTTGTACTACTGGGGATTCAACCCAGGGGCATTCCATCTCCAAGTTATACCCTAATCCTTTTTATTTTGAAACAGGGTCTCACTAAATTGCTGAGGGTCTCACTAAGTTGCTGAGGCTGACCTTGCACCTGCAATCTTCCTGTCTCAGGTTTCCAAGTTTTGGGATTACAGGCATGCACCATCTTGCCTGGCTTTAAGTATCATTTGATGGGACTGATTCTTGGGTTGTGACCATCCTGTATATTTCTGTCCCTCCTTCCCCAAGGGGTAGAGGGTTTTTTTCCCCTCACACTCCTACTCCTTTTCCTGGCTTCACTGTTCCCAATCTATTCCTTGAAGTCTGTCCTTGACAAGTATGGTTTTTCTTCCTTCCCTTAGGTGGGATAGTGCTAGAGCAGGCCGATTCCCCTCCTCTACCCAGGATAAGGACTTAGGATTCCCCCTGGAGACTTAGGGGAAGTCTGGGACAATTTCCCTCTCCTTCTCCCCACCAAGGCCATAAAGAACTTGTCTTTCTCAGGGCCTAACCATGAAAACCCAGTGCTGTTCTGGAAAGAACCGCCCAGTGCCGGGGTGCTCCTGTGGCTAGGGCTCCCAGAAATTTCTCACTCTCATGCTAGCCTTCCCTTGGCCTCCAGAAATTTCTCAGAGCCACTGTTTAAATGGCACCTTCTGTGTCAGGTAAGTAATTCCTCCTGTGCCCTGGACAAGGTGTCATCACAGATTTCAGAGTGACAGGCTTAGTAATAATCTTAGTTCTCTGATGACTACAAGAAAGGACACTGACTTTTAGTTTTTCCAAGTGCTTCTTATTTTAACAATGGGAGCAAGAGAAGAAACAGTTCAAATAATACTATGCCCATACATGAAGGTATCACCTCCAATTTCACTAACACCTTCAGGGAGAGGGAAGGGGTTTGGGGCAGGATGTGGAAGGAAACACAGCAAGGGCTGTGTGTATGTGCAACTGTATCGCTTTGAAACTCACTGTGATGTATAGTTACAATGCACCAAATAAAAGTATGTATATATAATATATATATGTTTTTATATATACTTATATATATTCTACATACACACACACACACATATATGTAGAAGTGTGGGAGCGATAGCAATGACATCTAAGCTCTTTGCTTGGTGGAGAGGACTTACTCGATGTGTAAATAGGAAGTGACTCTCTCCAGGTTCTGGGGGACAGAGTCTGAAATCAAGGCTGGCAGGACCCACCTCCTGGGGCTCCCAGGGAGAAGCCTTTCCTGCCTTGTCCACCTTCCAGCAGCTCCACCCCATTCCAGTCTCCACCCCAGGCTTCTCAAGGTCCTCTCTGGATCTCTTCCTCTCTTGTCTAAGGACATTTGTCTTGTAAGATTTACAGACCATCCATATAACCAGAATTATCTCACCAAGATCATTAATTCCATCTGCAAAGATTATCTTTCCAAATAAGCTCATGCTCACCAGTTCTGGGGTTAAGGTGTGGACTTGGTGTGGGTGCAGGGGTTGGGGGGGGTAATCATTAAACCTTCTAAAATGCATTAACTAAACTAGCTGTTGGGCTGAACCAAACAGTTTGGTCAAAGGACTGATCTTAAAGTTCTGCGGGAAGTTCTAGATTTTTGCATCTCCTTGTCCAGTATAACAGGTTCCATCCAGGAGAGATACCACCAACCATATACACTTACTGTTCTCCCTCAAGTAGACTGTGATATTTTATCCACAGAGAAGATTTTGGATCATTCATCGAATTAAAGAGGAAGCCAATAATATGGCTCTTATATTGTAAATGAGAAATTAAGACAGAGAGCAATCCAGTTAATGACCAGGGTTTAGGGTAAACAGGAAGGTTCAGTTTGGGCAGAGATCCTCATTAGTGCATAGCTGCAGTGCTTCATTTTCTTATTTTCTTGCTCAAATTTCCATCTTCAGAACCAAAGATGTTCTAGTTTGCATGCACCAGTAATAGTGTGCAATTTACATCTAGCTACCCTCCATAACGGGCAGCAGCTGTCTGGGAGTCTTCATGCTGCTGTGATAAGCAGGTTTGCTATTTTACCCATCATTGGTTCAGTGCACATGCTGGGCATACGGCCAAGGGCTGGGTGCAGAGGAGAGCAAAGAGAAAAAGTGTTCCATTTCTAAATAAACAAAAAAAGGTTGTTTCAAAACTCAGCTTACTGTTCTCATTTAACTCGTTTGGATATAGGCTTTGGCTTTGCTTCTGGCCTGTAGACAGCAGCACACCTTTGATTGGCACCCGGCTTTGGCATATTGTACAGTCCCATAGGAGGAGGGAGTTGCTAAAACACTTATACTTATTCCTTTTCAGAAGAAGATCCAAGTATTCACTAACTCAGGGATACCTGGACACTTTGAGATTCTCCATTTGTAGCTTTTAAACCTATATTTGTAACATTTAAATCTATGTGGGGAAAAAAGGGATTTTGCGGGTGGACTGTTAACTGAACTGAGGTCTCATTACTGATATTTGCTCTTAGAAATCTGAGTGGACCAATTCCTGATGGATGTCATACTATTCCATGTTTGTTCCTTATGAAAGACGATTTAGTTTCATTACCAAATCAACACAAATCACTTGGTGGCCCACTTTGATTTCCCTAATTTGCTTTTCAAAACACCGGTGTGTTCTGTTCAACCTAAGAAAGTGGTGGAAGGGCCTTTGAGCCCCTGTCCCAGCTCAGGTGGAGGCAGGAGAGAGTGACAGGAGGGCAGCCAGTACCTCCTGGGTCCTCGCCAGTCACTACGTGTTGTGGATGCTGTTAAAACAGAAAATGCAGAATGGGGACGTAGGGTGACAGTGTCCACTCTGCTGACAGCAAGCCAGTTACATGCTGGATTCTTGCTAGCATCTGAAACAACTCAGCAAATTCTTTTATTTCAGAGAAGCTTTGATTCTAAGAGTATTAATTTAACACTTAATTATGGATATACTACTATCTCTTAATGGTACCAATACTTTGTAAACATGAGCAACATCATTTTTGGCAATTTACACATTTGTACTCATTTCAACATTATAACAACTATAAGGTACAGATGCTGACCAAGATGGCCAGAACATTCTCCTTAGCTTGACCAAACTTTAAGCAGACTTGTTCCTGAATGTAAGCCCCTGACCTCTCTTGTCTTAAAGGATCTACTGCATAAAACTTGTGCATTCTGTCTCTACTCCTGAGAACTGTGGGCCTTTTTAAAAGCCTCTTGCCAGTTTTGCAACCCTTTCTCAAGGACCTGAGAGTTAAGAGTAATCATCCATGACCTGAGGGTCTCCCAGCCTCAGGGGAAGGGGACAACCATGCCTAACTTGTGCCAAGTTGGAAAGCCACTTTCTTCTGCAAAAATACAAAATAGATGATGATGATGATGATGATGATGATGATGAAGAAGAAGAAGAAGAAGAAGAAGAAGAAGAAGAAGAAGAAGAAGAAGAAGAAAAATAGATAGATAAACAAGAATCACTTTCTTCCCAGGTAAGACCAACTGGAAACACAGAGGGCCTGTGGTATTCTTCATCCCAGCTGTTAAAACTCTGTTGCTCTTTGTTTCTCTGGACTTGAGTTCTGTCTGCACTCTGGTTCTCTCTCCTCTTGCAACACACTTGAATACAGTCTTCTTTGCTTTGCTTCATCTAGTGCAATGTTTGAATGACAGTGCTTCCTTTAAATAACCATTTTAAAGACAAGAAAACGCAAACACAAGGCAGTAAGTTAATTTGCCCTAGAGCCAAGAGCCAACCTGTCTAACTTTAGAGGTCCTGTCCAAATCATGACAGTGAAAAGGAAATAGTATATTCCTAGGATTTTGGGGAGACACGTGGAGCCCAGCACCTTCACATAATAGGAACAGGTGCTCAAGGGCTGGAAGCTACAACAAAGGAGAGAAAGAAGAAAAACAAGACTCATGTTAGGCAGATCTGGCCGGAGTGTGCCAGCACCTCTTGGTCATCGATCGCATTGGAGGCCATGGCAACAGTACCCGAGGTTCGTGTTTGGTCTGTTTTCCCGTGGCTGAGTGGAAGCAGAGGTCTTCCTTCCTGGACTGTTTCACACCCGATCTTCACTATAACAGACAGCACAAACATCTAGAAGGATGGTGGGCTGGTATGATAGCGAAACTTTTGAATAGTAGCTTATTCTATTACCATTAAGAGCAAGAAAGAAATGCTAGTTGACCATTTTAAAGATATGTCAACCTAAGTGTTGCTGAAGAGGTTTGAGGATGCCAAGTGGAGGACCAGCTGGTAGAGCAGAGTCAGAGCCGCTCACAGACACCGACATATACACACACAAAACAAAGGAAATTGGAGAGAGAGATAGTATCAATGCTCAAAAAGCCCTTGAAGCTCATTGATTTGAAATGCTTATGTATCAATTTTAACTGGGGCTAATTTCAGCCTGTTCTGTATTATCCCCATATTAGAAAGGCAAATGTGATACTCTCAACCCTTTATCAAGAATTAGAGTAAGTCAAAGAGACTGCTGATTGCAAATTAAAATGCTAATTTCTCCCTCTTTTAATTTTTGATAAATTCCTATTGAGAGCTCCTGATTTTAGAAACTTTCAAGTACCATAATAGCTTTCATTCTACTGAGTCCCCGGGAGTTTGCCTCTGGGGCCAATTTGTTCCGGCTTCCATCAGGAGGCAATCAGAAATGCCATCAGGGTGAGTAATGTCACCCTGGTAGAGAAGACATATTTCAGTTTACAGAGGACGAGCACTTTAGCCCATGTAGTGTGCGCTCAAAAGCAAACAAGGAAAATGGAGGGCACTAGTTGTGTCAGTCAGCTTTAGGATACTGTAACAAAAGAGGGACAACTGACTTGGACCCAGAGCTTTGGAGGTTCCATCCCTGGTTGGTCACACCTGCTGTTTGTCACCTGTGTTGAGGCTGCACATCAGGGAAGGGTGTGGGGAGGAAGATGCACACTTCATGACAGGAAGAAAAGAGGGACAAGCATGGCTGGGGCTCCAGAGTCCTCTTCGAGGGACACCCCAATGGCCTAACTTTCTTCCACAAAGCCCCACCTCCTAATGGTCCCACCAGCTCCAGACAGTGCCAAGGGTGCCAAGGCTGGGGATGAAACCTCTAACATATGGGCTTTTGGGGGGCACGTATCCAAACCAGAGTGCCAGTGTCTAAAAAAGTGCAAATGCACAGCGATGCTGAAGAGGCAGGCCAGGGTCAGCAGCCACAGAGGTCACAGCTGCTGCTGGTGTGGTGGTGATCAGATGCAGCACCCTTGACTTCACTGTGTCCTCACTTTCATGTGTGAGACATTTGACCCTCACAACAGCCCTTCCCTTGCAGTCACCAACCCTGGTCTACAGTCCAAAAAATGAAACAGAGAGAAGTTCATGATAGGCGGAGACAGGAGGATGGGAAGTGTAAGGAAAGCCTTAGCATCTTAGCAAAGCTCTCAGCAACTTAGTGAGATATTGTTTCAAAATAAAAAATAAAATAGGTCTGGGGTGTAGTTTAGAGGAACATCCCTGGGTTCAATCCCCATGAGGGAAGGAGGGAGGGAGGAAAGGAGGGAAGGAGGGAGGGAGGGAAGGAGGGAAGGAGGGAGGGAGGGAAGGAGGGAAGGAGAGAGGGAGGGAAAGAGATAGAGAGAGAGAGAGAGAGAGAGAGAGAGAGAGAGAGAGAGAGAGAGAGAGAGA
>PVLC010013028.1:22942-42863 GCA_004027655.1 Graphiurus murinus | reverse complement strand
CTCTGTTCCCTATCTTCTCCCTCCTCCTCTTCCTCCTCCCCTCCTCCCTCCCTTCTCTTCTCCCTCCTCCTCCTCCCCGCCTCCTCCTCCTCTTCCCCCCCTCCTCTACCACCTTGACTTGGAGAGCTGCTGACCAGCTGACTCAGAGTGCCATTTGGTCCAAGTGGCAGGTGGACTAAGTGGCGGGTACCAGCGCCTTGGGTGCTGTTAGCAGGGCTAAGTGGCATGGCACTCAGCAGTCTATGCCGATGTGCTGGGTCCCAGCCTCCAGCCCGCATGGCAGTGGATGCGTAAGGATTGAACCGAAAAGGTGCCTCCGCGTGCCTCTTACGCCGTTCAGCCGCCAGAAGCAGACATCTCACTCTGGGAAATAAAGGGACGGAGAAGGAGCACTTGTGTGGGAAGTTGTCCCACCCTGAGTACTAGCTCCGCCCCCGGGTCCTGTCGAAGGCTTGTCACTCTTGGAGCATCTGCAGATGGAGATAACCCTGCAGACCTCAGGGAGAGGCCGAGATGGGCACAGATGTCAACAGCGGGCTCGGAGGGTTGGGTCCCCGCAGAGCCCAGAGTTCCAAAATCCAGGCTGTCAGCAGCGCCACGAGCCTAACGCCTGGGTGTCCTGTAGGGGCGGGTCACTGTCCACGGGGGTGCGAGTTTGGTCTGCAGACAGGGCCAAAGGGGGCTACAAGAACTTTGTAGGGCTGTAACCTTCTCTCCTCTGAGTAATCTCAAAGGCAATAAACTTTGGTAGCCGATCAAGGGTTCCCAATAGTTTTATAACCAAAGCCATCTCTGAGGACTGTCTCAGCATCCCTGCTCCTCGCTTCCCTGGGGCACCCTGCTCCATTGGGCCACTGTGGGTCCCCAGAGCAATGACAGAAGCTTAGTGAGAAAGTAAAGCAAATGTGATGACTATAGCAACAAAATTAGATGGGCAGCTAAACGTGGAAGCCAAACCATTAAGACCAAGGGGAAATTTGAGGGACGCATCTTCAAGACACTGGAATTAAAACAGCTTTCTTGAACAATGCATGAATATCACAAACCATAAAGGGGTTTGAAGTATTCGACTACATTAAAATCAAAACACAAAATTATCCTGTTTTTAACAAAAAATACCACTAACAAAATGGGCTAAAAAGCCAGAGGACGGGGGGGAAGGCATCCTCAGGTGACTTCAGCGACTGTCCCAGCCAGGTGTCAGGACACGGCCGTACGCAGGCACCTCTCAGCACCAATCCTCCTCCATTCCCTCATCTAGAAATGGTTACGAGGTTTTATCAGACGACGCCTACGATGTTCTTAGAAGAACATTTAATACATCTCGGGCACTAGGGTTTGTTTTTATTGTAATTATCCAAGTCTGTAAAATATTTTTAAGGAAGGCGATAATAAAAGCCATCCAAATCGGAAAGTACGAGTAGGTAAGCTGCAGAACAGAAAAAAGAAATGTTAATGAAGCCGGGCGTGGTGGCGCACGCTTGTAATCCCAGCATTTGGGAGGCTGAGACCGGAGGATCCGGGTTTGCGGCCAGCCTCAGCTACCTAGTGAGGCACTCTGCAACTTAGTGAGACTCGGTTTCAAAATAAAGAATAAAAAATAGGGCTGGGGGTATAGCTCGGAGGTAGAATGCCCCTGAGTTCAACTCCCAGTACTGCAAAAAAAAAAAAAAAGAAATGTTAATGAATACATTGTGGAGGAGAAGCGTATCACACCACTAAACAGCGAGGGAAATGGTAATTTAATTTAAACAATAACTTTTCAGGCTCAAGTTGAGAAAACTCAGACTGTGATGTCACCAAATGTCCCCAAGACACTGAGCAGCGTGTGAGCACGGGGTGACGAGGGACCTTGGGGCATTCTCCTCATCCAGCAATTCGGCAGAAGCTAGAAAAACTGAAGATAAGTATTCCCACCACCCACTAAGTCCTTTCCCAGGAGAAATTCTTGCGAGTGGATTTTCTGGGCATGGACGCGTATGGGAAAAGGTTCACCAGGACAGTGCTGTCATTGATACCACCACTTACAGCCTAACGCACTGGCACACATCTGGAATCCCAGCACTTGGGAGGCGAAGGCAGGAGGATGGCAGGTTCAAGACGTTCTATAACTTAGCGAGACCCTGTTTCCAAATAAAAAAAATAGAGCTGGGGGTGTAGATCAGGGGTAGAATGCCCCCGGCTTTAATCTCCAGTACCACAAAAATAAAACAACAACAAAACCACCAACAGCATTGGTGCGTGCCCAGAGAGGGTACAGGGTCGGTTCCGTGCATCCCGGGACACAGCGGAGGCTCGGATGTCAGCCTTTGTGGAAATGTAACTCAGCACACTTACTGGACTGGGAACTTGAAACAGCAACAAAGTTCTTCAGTAGGACACTTTGTACCCACAGGCACAAGTTCAAAAAAAAAAAAAAAAAAGACAACACAAAAAAAAACTTTCAAAAGAAACTGTCAATACGATACTTTTTCCAATCTTTTTTAAAAATGCAAAGTGACATTATAAGTTATTTGGGATAATAGGGGAGAAAACAAAACTAAATAATAAAACGAGATAATAATATAATATTTAAATAATAATAACTAAATAATAATAAAACAAAGCCAAAAATCCTTCTAGGAGTGGCTTAAAAGTGGAGGCTTTTGAGAGGAATATGGGTCCTTGACATCCATTGTTGAGGTTTAATATCTTAATACAATACTCTGGGCCAGTGTGATGGCACACACCTGTGACTCCAGTAACTTGGGAGGCTGAGACAAGAGGATGGCAGGTTTGAGGCCAGCCTCAGCAACTTAGAGAGACTTACAGCAACCTAGTGAGACCCTGTTTCACTATTAAAAACTAAAACTAAGCCGGGCGTGGTGGCACACGCTTGTAATCCCAGCATTCGGGAGGCTGAGACAGGAGGATCCGGGTTTGCAGCCAGCCTCAGCTATCTAGTGAGGCCCTCCGCAACTTAGTGAGACCCTGTTTCAAAATAAAGAATAAAAAATAGGGCTGGGGGTGTAGCTCAGAGGTAGAATACTCCTGAGTTCAGTCCCCAGTACTGCAAAAACAAAAACAAAAACAAACCCCCAAAACCAAAAAAACTAAAACTAAAAAAGGTCAGAGGGGTAGCTCTGAGGTAGAATGCTCCTGGGTTTAATCCCAAGTATCAACCAGCCAACAAACAAAAGCACAACAGGCGTGGGAGCTGGTGTGGCTAGCTTCTGGACAGCTGGGAGGATGGGAGGGTCCTCACACCTCCTGAGAGGGTCCCTGTGTCCCTCAAATGGGACATCAGTGCCGTAGGACACGTTGATCCAGACTGCCGTGGGCCCGCAACTCCAGCCCCACACTCGCTGAGCCTTTGTTCCCAAAGCAGGGCCGCCGCTTAGACCCCTGGGCGAAGTGCCGGCGGCCAGGGTGGGCGGCCACCAACCTGGAAGGGGCCCTGTTCCCCCCGAAATGGTCTTCAATGGAGCGTAAATGGCCAAATATTAGCCTGCCACATAATAGGAGATGAGAAAATGTCGGTCTGTTTCTTGTATTTGATGCATAAAAACTATTTAAATCTATGAAAAAAAAAAAAAAAAAAAAAAAAAGAAGCTGCCACCGCCTGTTGGGGAGGGGGAGGCCGGGCCACAGAGGGCGTTAGTGCTCCTGGCCAGACTTCTGTGCGTGGCCTGGCCCTGGCGGCCTGGAGTCCTTCCAAACGGCCTTTCTTTCCTTTTTTCTCCCCCCGCCCCGTGGACGAGGGCCCTTTTTCATATTTTACGTGTTGTGATTTCACGGAGCCCTTCCAGCTGGTCGTCACCAGCTCATTTGTACCAGGGCCTCTGTAAACTCCGTGCCGGGGCTCCCGGCCTGACCACCCACCCAAACAGGCTGTGTAAACAGTGCGCGTCTGTGCGCAGACACAGCGTCGGTGGACATGGAGCCTGGCCAAGGGCTTCTTTTTTTTTTCTTTCTTTCTGGGAGCAGAGGTGGGGGTGGCGGGTCCTGCTCAGAAGTGGTCTGTGCCGTTGGAGGCACCTGGCCTCTGCGTTTTGCTGTTTCTCAGGAACCTCTGTACTGTCCCTCGGCCTCCTGGGGTGTCTCCCGCCTCTCTGCTTCAGGACTAAGCATGCTAGCCCCAGCTGGGGCCTCTTGGGGCCCTGTTTGAGGGCCAGGTGGGACCCCCCGCTCGGCCTTCTGCAGACCATGCTGCGTCCTGCGTACAGCTCTCACCGGGCCCTCGGTGACCCTGGGCTGGTGGTGACCAATGTCGCTGGCAGCCTGTGTGGCAGACCAGCAGCAGGGGCTGGTCTCTGTCTTTTTGACTGCCGCCCTCCTGGTGTGCTGTGGTTTGATTTGCTTTTGCCTAATGACTTGATGGGGCCGGGCGTCTCCTGCGTGCACTGGCTGTTCACGGATCTTCTCTGGAGAAACATCTGTTCAGAGCCTTTGCTACCTCCTTTTTTTTTTTTTAAATTTTATTTTTTAAATCTGGGTCACTGGTCTTTCTGCTTTTGCATTGATGATTTTCCCCCCGCTCACCTAAGAGTTCCTCGTGGGCAGTTGTGGCCACGTTCCCTTACCTGTTTTGTCATTCCATTTACACGCGCTGCTGTTCACTAATGCGACACAGCTGTTGCAGAGACAGGAGCAAGACTTCAGAGGATGCTGGGTGTGGTGGCGCACACCTGCGACCCCAGGACTTAGGAGGCTGAGACAGGAGGATCAGAGACTGGAGGTCAGCAGCAGTGTAGTGAGGTACTCAGCAACTTAGCGAGTCCCTGTTTCAAAATAATAATAATGAAAATGTTTTAAAAGGGTTGGGGAGTGTAGCTTTGGAGGAAGAATGCCTTTGGGTTCTATCCCAAGTGCCAAAAAATAGGAGGAGGAGGAGGAGGAGGAGGAGGAGGAGGAGGAGGAGGAGGAAGAAGAAGAAGAAATTCAAATCAAAGGAACACAACAGAGGCGCTGGTGACCAGCCTGGAGATGCAGTTTCCAAAGGCCCTATGTCCTCCTCCTCCTTCTTTCCCATCCTCCCCTGACATCCTGTCAACCATCCTTAAAAGAGGGCCTCCTTCTACCTCAGGGCCTTTGCACGTGCCTGCCCCTCTGGCCGGAGCACCCTTTCCCCCACATCGCCTCGAGTCTGGCTCTTTCTCCTCTTTCAGCCCCGCTGCCACCTCCTTAGCGAGGCCTTTCTTGTCTGCAGAGACCTGTGTCCTTATAAAAGAGGTGAAAGGATTCCCAATGACGTCGCTCCGTCATTGCAAGTTCCTGAGCGTGGGGTGCTTTGTGATCGATCGCCTTGGTCTGTTGCTATTGCCGCAGTCTCTCTGGTCCTTTCCTGGGCGGAGGGATGAGCCGGGTGCGGCTCCCTGAGGGTGCGGCGGGGTCAGACAGCCAGGCTGGCTCACAGGTACCTTTCCAGCTCCAGTGCCGGGGCCCACAGGGTGCCTGCCCCAGAGGAAGCCGCCGACGGGCTGGAGGGCAGACCCGCACAGGGCAGGCAGAGGAGCAGCTGGAAGGTGCCACGGAGACTCCAAGGAGAGGAGGCGGCTCTCAGTGTGCAAGGACGGAGGCTACTTAGGGAGGGACAGAGGGCACGCAGGCTAGATGGGAGGGGCAGAGGCTCAGGGCCGGAGGATCAGATGGGGCGGGGTGGAGGGCTCCCGTCCACTCCAGCAGCCCCGCCCGAGCCCCTGGAAGGTCCACAGCACCCTCCCCAGGCTGCCCGGAGCCAGGTAGGTAGACAGCAGTCCCATCACCCCTGCAGGCCTTATGGCCTCCACACCCACCAGTCCCGGGCTCACTCAGAGTGAGGCCAGTTCAGGCAGAACAGCCGTCACCCCAGGGTGCACGAAAGGAGCTGTCCAATGTGGTCAATGTGGTCTCTCTTCTTCCTTAATCACGTTTACTCAAGAATTAGCGGACACACGGGGTGGGGGGTGACAACAGGATAATGAAACGCCCTGGGGGGCCCCGCCATGCACTCAGAGCAGACTGCTCCAGTTGGGGTGCACTTGGCATCCCTCCCCGCCAGCTCTCCCCAGGAATGCGAGGCGGGAAGGGGGTTCAGCCCCGGCTTGGCCACGGCGTGAGGGAATCTGTGGAAACCTGTGGAATGGCTCCATGCCTGCACCTGGTTCCTTTGCTGTGGCACCTGGATGGTGATATTTCCCAGCCTCCCTTGCAGGGAGGTGGAGCCACGTGACTGGTTCTGACCAATGGGCTTCGAGGGGCAGCACGCAGGGCCCCTCCCTCCCGAGGGCTCAGAATTGGGCCTCTCCTCTGCTCTGGGGTGGAGGAGTCACACAGTCATGGCCCCTGGGGACCACCAAGTAGGAACAGCCTGTGTCTGAGTCACCAGCTGGAGCCAGAGTCCCACCAGCCGCACAGCATGGCCTCGGGTCTGTGGAGGGACCTGCCTGGCTCCCTCCGCTGCTTACAAGAGTGATTTTAATGGCTGATACCAAATACCTGGACTGCTTCATTTGATGCCACGGACGCTGGCCAGGAAGGGCCCCCACAATTTTATCCACAGGACAAGGGGCCCAAGGACGAAGCGGCCATGTCTGCTCCCCTCTGGGTTGAAGCCAGCCTCAGCAACTTAGTGAGACCCTGTTTCAAAATAAAATAAATAAATGAATAAACAAAAAGGGCTAGAGGTGTAGCTCAGAGGTAGAATGTCCCTGGGGTTCAATCCCCAGTACCCAAAACAAACAAACAAACAAACAAAAACCAAAAAAGAAAGAAAAAAAATACTATCACCACCACCACCAAAACCTCAGAATGCTATTATATTTTTTTATCAGAAAATATTACCAAACTTTCCATTTTTTTCCTAGAAATGAGAGGAAAAAAGGTCTATATTTACCCACAGATTTTTCGTTTCTGGTGCTCTTTTTCCTTTCTGTGTTTCTATGCAGCACCATTTTCCTCTTACCTGAAGGATTTCCCTGGACACACTTTGTAGTTCAAGTCTGTTGGTGATGGATTTTTCCAGCTTTTATTTAGGATATGACTACTTTTCTGTCTTTTTTTTGGGGGGGGGCAAGGGATTTACACTAGGTACAGACATCTAGATGAATTTTTCCTTTCTCCATTTTAAAGTGTAGGTGCATTATTATCTGCTGGCTTGTATTGTTTTCCTTGGGAAGTCTGTGGGAATTCTTGTCTGTTCCTCTAAATTCAATGTGTCCTTTTTCCTCTGGCTTTAAATTGTACTCCTTATCATGTTGAGCAACTTTATTACGACGTGCCTTGATGTGGTCTGCTTTGTGTTTATCCTGCCTGGGCTTCATTGAGCCTCTTGGATCTGTAGGTTTATAGTTTTCATCAGATTGGGAAAAATTGGGGCTACCATTTCTTCAAGTATTTTTCTGTCCATTTCTCTCCCCTATTTCTGAAACTCCAATTATATGTATATTAGACTGCAGAGTGATGTTTCATGAAGCTGTATTTCAGTTTATAGTATTCACGTTGCTATGCCTATAAGCTCTGCAAAGATTAATCTTCTGTAAAGCGCACCCAGAAACATTTCCACTTTAGATTTAGTGTTTTCAGATCTAAACATTTAATGAGTTCTTTTTAATATCTTCCAATTATTGTTATTATTATTTTTGGGTGCTGGGGATTGAACCCAGGGACATTCTAACTCTAAGCTCCACCCCAGATTTTTTATTTTTTATTTTGAAACAAGGTCTTACTAGGTTGCTGAGAGTCTCACTAAGTTGCTGAGGCTGGTCTCAAATCTGCGATCCTCCTGTCTCAGCCCCCCAAGTACTGGGATCACAGGTATGCACCACTATACCCAGCTCTAATTATTTCTTATGTTCATGTTTTCTTTAAATACTTGAGCATATTTATAAAAAAAAGTTTAAATTTCTTCCATGCCCATTCCATCACCAGTTTCAACTTGAATTTTTTTTTTTACTTATTTTTCTCCTGGTTATAGATTACATTTTACTGCTTTTCCTAGTAATTCTCAATTGGATGCTGGACATTGCAAAGGCTTACTAGTGAGCTTGTGGATTTGACTGTCTTTCTCTAAAGAGAGTTGAGGTTTATTTTGTCAGGTAGTTGAGTTGCTTGCAGATCAGCTCTGCCCTTTAGGGATTTGTTTTAAGTCTTTGCTAAAGGGAAGGCTCTTTACTCTAGGATATGGAAGTCTGAACCTTCTAGATCTCTATTGAATATCCTGGCATATTCAGTAGAATGTGAATCTATTCATATATACTCTGTGGCCATAAAGGCCCGCCCAGTTCAGAGAGTGGAGTCCTAGTTTGAATCTGCCTTCATACCTGCTCCATTAAGTTACCCAATGACTTAGCACCACTTGGCTCTACTTCCCTCATATGCAAGGTGTAGAATTTGGTCCCGATTACAGCTTTCCGTGCTCTTTTGCCCAGTCTGTGGGTTGCACGCCTTGCTGTGAGCAAACACCTTGGATGTTGTGTGGAAACACAGATTTCAACCAGAACCTCCTACACTATTCCTATGGAAAACAACTGCATGTTTATCTACTTAATATATTGACGTTTTATAAGTCTTCACTGAAAGACTACTATTCAGTACAAAGTTTGAGCAACTACTCTGGGACTACTCTCGGCTACCCGGCAGCCGTGTGTGGTGTCCAGCGGTGTCCAGCGGTGACAAGCACCGCCAACAAG
The DNA here is from genome assembly GCA_004027655.1 of Graphiurus murinus. Taxonomy (NCBI): domain Eukaryota; kingdom Metazoa; phylum Chordata; class Mammalia; order Rodentia; family Gliridae; genus Graphiurus; species Graphiurus murinus. The sequence continues at coordinate 34,215 of PVLC010013028.1, read as the reverse complement.
TGACTCTGGGCTGTAGGCATTTCTCCAGAGATGATTGACCTCAGAAAGCATACTCACCATTGTGAGATAAGCTAGTCCTCTGGTTAAGAGGAATACTACGTCTTCTGAACATTTTCAAACAATTTCATACTGTCTAGACAAATAGTAGCGTGACACCGTCTGAATGTATTAGATGAATGAGTGTGAACTTTTTCCCCATCTGCCCGCCTCTCCTGGAAGTCCACTCGCTCCAGATCTGTAGAGATTTGTTCTCTACCAGGCTAGGCTGTCTACTCGTAGAGAAGAGGCTGTGCTGGGCCACCGATGATGATGATCAGGAGCTGGCCTCCCACATGGACACAAGTCGACGCTCAGCCTAGCCTGGTGCCCACGCAGTCAGTCAGTAAGACTGTCCCCTCGGCCCTCCTAAGCATGCAAGTCCTAAGTTATCAGAGGATGAAGTGTGTTTTGGCATTCGTTTCTGCCTGAGTATTCCCAAGAGAATCTGATTATAACTGTGGAAGGATTCGCAAGCTACTACGGTGCAAATCTCTCCAAATGAACTGTGTGTCCCTGGTAAGAAACCGAGACACTTTTGTGGGCATTCATTTGAATTGATAAGGTGTGAACAGAAGCCAAAACCTGGATTGGAGAGGGAGCCCCATGCCAAACTGGCAGGGTTCGTGCCTGCTGGCAGATGAGGCAGTGGCAGTGGGTGGTGAAGAATACAAGGCCACACCTGGGCTTGGGTGCCGTGCACACTCTCTTCTGGCCGAGTGACCTCGGGCTCTCTGAGCCCCACCACACCCTTGTCCTTATGCCTCAGTAAAAGACAGCCTGGCTCCCACGGTCTGCACCTGCGCATCTGCCCGAGGGCTCCCCCTGCAGGAAGAACCGCTCCTCCCCTGCACTCGGCAAGCTGGTCGTGTGCGAATAATGCCCCACAGGAGCCTCTCCCAGCCATGGATGATGGCAGCTGGTGGTAGCTGCCCAGTGTCCTTTCCCGTAGGGTGGTCCGTCCGAGGCGCCTGTTCTGCATTGCCCCATGGGACTCCCAGGAAGGCCAGCTCTGGTGGCCCTGTGGAGACTTGCTGGACAAGGCCCTCACGTAGGCTTGGTACCTCCTCGGTCTCACTTGCCCATTCCTTCATCGGTACTCCTGGGTTTGCCTGCCGGGCGGTCTCTGGCACCAGAACCCTTGCCTCAAGCTCTGCGCAGGAGAAACCAACTTGAGACCGTAAGAATTGAGCCACATATGTCTCTGGCACGCAGCGCATGCTCCAAACAAATTAGCAAGTTCCTCCTTCACCTCTGGGTAGGTCTCAGAGCCCAGAGAGTGTCTAGTTTTTGGGTGGCAAAGAAATAGCCCCAGCTCTGAGCCAGAAGAGGCGTGACACTTGGTCCTGGGAACACTGTACCTTGGTTTGGGGCACCTGTGTCCCCATCGGCCAGCGGGTCCCTGATTGCCTGAAGGCCATGGTGTCCTAAGAGTTGGGCCACCCCAGGGTGAGCGGCCTTGGGGAAGGCCTGGCAGCGGAGAGGAGGCAGAGCGCGGGTGGGGCACAGCGAGCATGTGGGGGGTGAGGCCGAGCCTCCGGGAGGCAGCTGGTACGGGATAAGATGTTGCAGCCGCAGCAGGAAGGCTGGGAGCCAAATTCCAGCGCTCCTGCTCAGGTGGGGCTGCGGGGCGCGCTCCGCACAGGAACAGTCCAGGCCTCCAGCTCCTTTATCTGCTGCCTGAAACGGTGTTATTTCCTCCCTTGAAAACGTCTTCGAGCAGCACAGATAAAACACGAGTGTGACTTATTACGTTGCATTCCTTTTCTGCTCTCTGCCAGCCTGGCTCCCGGGCACCGTATCTCTCCTCCTCCTCCTCCTCCTCTTCCTCCTCCTCCTCCTCCTCCTCCCCAGCCCCACTCCTGTGGACTGAGGGCCTGAAATTCTGCCAGGAATGGGGCTGGGCTGGCCAGGACAGAGCCAGATCGTACACATTTGTCCACACTTAAAAGTAAGACCGCCAGGCTGGTGGGGTGCGCCTCCCCGGCCCACAGAAGAAGTAATGAGGGTGGACACCGGTCATCCTGGTCCCCAGCGCCCAGGCCTTCCCCGTCACCCTGGTAGGTTCAGCTGGAGACCAAGGAAGTGGCGCCCCGTCCTGTGCGAGGCCTGGCGGATTAGAGAAATACGTAGAATTTCCAAATTTAGCGTTCAGGGATCGCTTCGTATAAACAAGGGCCGCTTTCGCGGCAGAGATGCGAAGTAGATAATGCCAAAAAAGTCCCCCTCTGTGAGCGGAACCCTGGGATCCTCCAGCCCAGCGCCAGGCCGCCCGCTGGTGCGCGTGAAGGGCCGCTTCCGGCCCGTCCCTCTGCATGGGTGGTCGGGCTGCGAATGAAGTATCCAGGCTGACAAACGCTCTTACAAAGGCCAGATTAGAAACCGTAAACCCACTGTCAGCCGGGCAGGGGAGAAGCCGAAATGCCTCTCTGGCATTTATAGACGCAGTCTGGCCCTGGGCAGGGCGGCCCCCTGTCCCCGGGGTTGCCTGCTGAGCCTGGATGAGACGAGGGGACCCGTCAGCCCAGAAAGAAACAGCTTCCCGATGGTTCCGGAGATTTGGGTCTTGTTGGAGACAAAAGTGCTCCAGAGCAAAAGAAAAGCAGGGCGGAGCTTCTAGAGGGGACTAAGGAAGGCAAGGCACAGCCAGACTTTGAAGGCACTCAGGTTAAGCCGGGCGTGGTGGCGCATGCCTGTAATCCCAGTACTTGGGAGACTGAGACAGGAGGATCGCAGGTTCGAGGACAGACTCAGCAAGTAGTGCGACTCTCATCAACCTAGCAAGACCCTGTTTCTAAATAAAAAAATAAAATAGGGCTGGGGGTGAGGAAGGAAGGAAGGGAGGGAGGGAGGGAGGGAGGGAGGAAGGAAGGAAGGAAGGAAGGAAGGAAGGAAGGAAGGAAGGAAGGAAGGAAGGACTCAGGTTTGCTGAGAGATCTGAAGGGAGAGGACGCCGTGTTCCTACTAAAGAGGAAGGCGTCTGGGTGTGCCGGTGGTGGGCAGGGTAGGCGGGCCAGGGTGCCCGGGGGCAGGCAGCTTGCCCTCACCCAGTGCACCCCAGATTTGCATCTCCTTGGACACAGGGGAGAGGGCGCGGAGGGCATTGGATGGGACGCATGGAACGGCCGGGCAGGCTGTCTTCCCCACACGCGGGGCCGGGTGAGGCGTCACTGTCTTTCTAGTCAACAAATATTTCTGGAAGCGCCGCAGGTGCTGAGAATGGTTCTGGGAGCTTGGGCGGCATGATCGCATGAAGCAGGCAGGTCCTGGCTCCTCGGAGCCTGTGTTTTTTTTTTTGGGGGGGGGGACGACCACAGAGCAAGTGAAAAAGAGGTGGCAGGAGAGGGTCAGGCGAGGCCGCTCCGCAGGTGGCAGGCGGCCGGGCTGCTCCGCTGTGTGTCTCTCTGGCCACCGTGTAACCAATGGTTCTGGGAGAAAAGTGGCTCCTCCTCCTATTTTTCGTTCTTTATTTTGAAACAGGGTCTCACAAAGTTGCGGAGGGCCTCACTAAGCAGCTGAGGCTGGCCGCAAACCTGCGATTCTCCTGTCTCAGCCTCTCAAGTACTGGGATTACAAGTGTGCGCCACCACGCCTGGCTTTGAGGGTTCATTTAAAATTCAAACCATAGCAGCGTGTGGAGTGTATCTCAATAAAACTGTTAAATTCCCTGGCTTTTTATTCTCTATTTTCTTGCTATACCTTTGCTTCAGAAAAATCAAGAACTGTAGACAAAGAAGAAAATAGGAAACATATATCTGACCAGCTGCAAGTGAGGCTTGGGAGCGCCTTGGCTCAGGTAATTCCAAATGCACTGGGTTTTGTGTATCCTTTTCAATAGTTTCTGTTTCTTTTTTTTTTTTTTTTTTTGCATACTGGGGATTGAACCAGGGGCATTCTACCTTCGAGCTAAACCCCCAGTCCTATTTTTTATTCTTTATTTGGAAACAGGGTCGCACTAAGTTGCGGAGTGCCTTCTTTGTAGCAGTGGTTGCTGTTCTATGCCAGTGTCAGAGGGCCGTTGGCGCCCTCATGAAATCTTGAAATATCTGCTTTCTGGACAGAATGTATCTAATTAGACCGTGGCGCCCCAGTAAACACTGCAATTAGAGCCGCGTAGCTGTGAAAGCTTCTGCTGGGAAATAAACCGCTGCTGAATTCAGGTTGCGTAAACAGAAGACTCACCAGAACGCCTTCCAGAACCCAGCGTCAGGCCTGGAAGCTCTGGCGGGAGACACCAGCGCCGGCTCAAGTCCCCCCGCCGCTGAAGCTTCCCCCCGCAAGCTCTTGAACCCCATTTACTTACCTACTCATTGGTTTGCCTCACTTTTTAGAAGAAGTCATTTTTGCACATGGTTACAGAATCAACACACACACACACAGAAGGGTAGATAGTAGAAACAGATGTGGTCTCTACTCTAAGCCCAGCAGCATGGTCAGTTTCTTGTATGACCTTAAAAATAGTCACCGGGTGCACGCGTGTGTATCCTACACACCTGCCCCTCCCCAGCCTAACTGTGGGGCACAGAGATGCAGCGTGTGTTCTCTTTGCTGTCTGCGTTTTTAATTAAAACTATGTTTGGACAATTGCTCTATACCAGCACACACAGATGTAATTTATTATTTTTGATGGATATATAGTATTCCACAGCATAACTATACCCTAATTTATTAAACCAGGTTCCTATTGATGGAAGATGGACATTTCTACCATTTTGCTACTACAAAGGATGCTGCAATGAGCATGTTTACCTGTACTTTTGCTTCTTGTGTCAATAGAGCTGAAGAATAAATTCTTAGATTTTTTTTCTTGGTGCTGGGGAGGGACACCTGCTAGGCAAGTGCTCTTTCCCTGAGTCTCACACTCCGCCCTGAGTTTGCATTTTTTTTTTTTTTTTTTTTTTTTTTTTGCGGTACTGGGGATTGAACTCAGGGGCATTCTACCTCCAAGCTACACCCCCAGCCCTATTTTTTATTCTATATTTTGAAACAGGGTCTCACTAAGTTGCGGAGTGCCTCACTAGGTAGCTGAGGCTGGCCGTGAACCCGGATCCTCCGGTCTCAGCCTCCCGAATGCTGGGATTACAAGCGTGCGCCACCACGCCCGGCTTAATATGTAGAAATTTAACTGCTAGACGAAGTAGCATACATTTTTAAAATTTCCTACAGTTTGCTGTAGACAATAACCTCCCAATCAGGCACCAGGCCTCCTGTTCTGACTTAACCTGGAGTCTTTCTTTGGCAACTTCCACTGGGTTCCACGACACAGACCTTTTCCTCCCCTCCCAAGAACCAGAGAGAGGCAGGAGTTTGAGATTGCCATGGGTACTTCCCTTCTCCCTCAGTGAGCACTTGGTCAAGAGTCCACAAAGGCCCACCGCTGGGTAGGTAGTTCTGCTGCAGACCCTGGCTAACTGCCCTCGGGACCTGTCTCTCCCTTTCCTAGTAAAGCCCCCTCCCAAGTTTTAGTCAAGCCCGTGGCCATGCACCTGCGGCCCCCTCCCAAAGCAGGTGAGGCCGCACGGCCAGGCTCACTCCCTTAGGACGGGAGTTTAGCTACGCAGCTTGGGCGACTCTTAGCTCTAAAGAACTTGCCTTCCTGCAGCTTCTGCTCTGCCAGCAACCAGGAGACTGGGGACGGGAAGGTGGCCAACTAGTGGGATGGGCCCTGGGTGGCTGAACTGGAGGAAGGACCCCAGCCCGTCTTCTCTGCTCAGAGGACCAGACCGCAAGCCCTCTCCGCCTCTCCTGGCTTCTCTGCACGGTGAGCTCCAGGAGATGGGCCGTGGGCAAGAAGTTGGAACAGGCTGGGCATGGTGGCACATGTCTGCAATCTCACTCCTTGAGAGGCTGAGTCAGGAGGATCCCAGTTTCAAGGGCAGCCTCAGCAAGTAGGGAGACTCTCGGCAAGCAACCTAAGGAGACCCTGTTTCAAAAACAAAAAGTGAGCTGGCCGTGGTGGCATAGGCTTGTAATCCCAGGACTTGGGAGGCTGAGACAGGAAGATCGCAGGTTCGAAGACAGCCTTAGCAAGTAGTGAGACTCTCATAAACCTAGTGAGACCTTGGGTTTTGTGTGTGTGTGTGTGTGTGTGTGTGTGTGTGTGTGTGTGTGTGTGGTACTGGGGATTGAACCCAGAGACATTCTACCTTTGAGCTACACCCCTAGCCCGATTTTATTTCTTATTTGGAAACAGTGTCTTACTAGGTTGAAGAGAGTCTCACTACTTGCTGAGGCTGTCCTCGAACCTGTGATCCTCCTGTCTCAGGGATTACAACCATGTGTCACCATGCCTGGCTGAGACCCTGTTTTAAAATAAAAATAAAAAATTAGACTGGGGATGTAGCTCAGAGGTAGAATGACCCTGGGTTCCACCTCCAGTACCAAAGAAAGAAAGAAAGAAAGAAAAAAACAAAATGGGGCAGGGGCGGGTAGGGGGGCTTTCCTACTCCGGGGACTGCCACCACTCCCAGGGCCTCGAGTTTACGGGGATTACCCAAATTCTGGGCTGCATAGTGATTTTGGGGTAATTGTGAGGCAGGTTGCAAAGGAGGTTGGAATTCTGAGGCCTAGCTGCCGGCTTCCAGCTGTGGCAGGAACCCAACCTCCAACCAACAGCTGGAATAAAAAAACCCTCATAAATAGTCGCCTGGCGTCGGCCCTCCATCTGGCCCCTGGACCACTCTCACAGCTGCCTTCTCTGCCCACGCAGACTGGCACAGATCCCGTGTCTTGCCCTGGTGCTGCTCCCTGCCGCAGGGCCCCGGGGCTCCCCGCCTCCGAGTCCATCTTTCCTGGGTCCCCAGGATCCAAGCCTTCAACCAGACTCAGCTTCATTTTCTCTCTGTTCTCGGTGCCTTGGCAGACAACTCAGGCTGCGAGTGTTTGTTGAGGAATTTAGATGGGCGGCCATTGAGCTGGGACCAGTCACAACTCGGGCACCTACAAAGAAGGGGTGGGTCCTGGTCACTCACTCATTCATTAATTCATTCATTCATTCGCTCATTGAGTTGCTTGGACTTCCTGTCTTCCAGCATTGTGCTGGTTGCCGGGGTTACAGAATGAGGACAACAGGATTTCACCTCACTATCACCTGAAACACACACATGATAATCATAAATGGACCTGTATTTGGGAGGCTGAGACAAGAGGACCGCAGGTTCCTGGACAGCCTCAGCAAGTAGTGAGACTCTCAGCAACCTAGCGAGACCCTGCTTCCAAATAAGAAATAAAATTGGGCTGGGGGGTGGAGCTCGAAGGTAGAATGCCTCTGGGTTCAATCCCCAGTACCACCACCAAAAAAAACCCAAACAAACAAAAAAGGAAATTGCAATAATAAAAGGGGTGCATACCAGGTTGAAGAGTGTCCCCCTAAAATTCATGTTCGCCCACGGGGGTTTGCCCAGTGTGGCCAAGTGCAGTAGTGTAGCAGGTGCACGAATGTGGAGTAGACCTTTTAAAGGTGAACGGCATTTGGGGATCAACTAGGACTGCCTGTTTTTTTTGTTTTTTGTTTCTTGTTTTGTTTTTGCAGTACTGAGGATTGAACTCGGGGGCATTCTACCTCCGAGCTATACCCCAGCCCTATTTTTTATTCTTTATTTTGAAACAGAGTCTCACTAAGTTGCGGAGTGCCTCACTAGGTAGCTGAGGCTGGCCTCGAACCCAGATCCTCCAGTCTCAGCCTCCCAAATGCTGGGATTACAAGCGTGCGCCACCACATCCGGCTGGGCTGCCTGTTTTATAGCAGAGTAAACCGGCAAATCTGATGTGACTTGACCAAGCCAACGATTCCAGGCCAACGTTGAACCCTGTTCCTGTCAAGTTAACGCCACCCCGATCATAAGTGGCCAGGATCCATGCCAGGCGGTGGCCTGGGTACTAGTGCTTGTCACTCCCAGTGGAGGGCCTGGGTACACCCAGCTGCTCGACCCTGGTCTTGTGGGGCCTTTAGGCCTTTCCTGCTGCGTTCTGCACGTGATGTTCTGGGGCCACGCCTTCTTCTCTCACACTTGGATAAAGAACTTATCTTCTTGAGTTTCTTCATCAGTTAAAATGGCCATAAATGTCTCCCTGCCGGTGTGGTTGTGAAAATTAGACGCAGGCAGGACTGGCTCCTACTAAGTGCCACGTCTGTAACGATTGGGTCGTGGTGGTGATGGTGCGGCGGCCCAGGTTGGCTTGTTCACTATGGAATGGTCATTTGTAGGAGCCTCTAGGAAGATCCTTTTGTGTCCTTCCAAAGCACTCTGACAGAATCAAACTGAATCCTGTTGGTGCCTGTAGCAATTAAAAAAAGAAAAAAAAAGCGGGGGCAAGGGGGACTGTGGATGGTGGATCCTCTTTGTTTAAAATGTTCACATGTTGTTTACCATGGGATTGTCGGCATTGATTTCGACCCGTGGAAAACCCTGTGTTCTAAGGGTATCCTGCTCCCCGAGTCGGTGGCAAGGCAGGGGCTCCTGTTGCTTCACCAAGCTTGGGTCTAGATATTTGGAGCAAGACTGACTTTTTATCTGAGGGTGGGCTCTAGGTTGCTGGCCCTCTGCCTGACACTTGACGCTCCTTCAAGGACGCTGGCCTTTCCCCCAGCGCTGTACTTCTGTCGGTATTGGTGAAGGTTCTCCAGAGAAACAGAACCAGTAGGGTGTGTCTATAGGGAGAGATTCATTGGGGAAAACTGGATCGTGTAAGTCCCACGATCAGCCGTCAGTAGGTAGGAGGCCCAGGAAAGCCATGGTGTGGTTCTAGTCTGAGGACCACGTAGCAGATCTGAGGACAAGACATCTCATCCAGGGCAGAAGGCCCACAGTCTGGCTCAAGCAGGGAGCAGAGCAGCACATTGACCATTCCCCGGCCCTTCTGTTCTCTCTCAGCGGGCTGGACAATGGCCCCCGTATCTGGAGGGCCATGCATGGATTCCAATGCAGATCTCATCTGGAATCACCCTTCCAGACACAGCCATGTTTAACCCAGGCACCCCAGCACCCAGCCAACTCAACAGGTTGAGTTACGTTGCTCATACAACAAAAGAAACTTGTTTAAATTACTTCGGGTCTAGAACTGCGATGTCCTGACCAGGGTTTGATTTTGTGCACAAGTACTTCCTCTGGTGTCTGCAAAATCGGTTCCCCTGCACTTCCTGTGTAACATCAATCATCTCCCCTCTGTCCCCCGCAGCATCAGCTGCAGTGGTTCCGTGGTACTTCTTTCTGATGAAATCATTCCCTCCCCTTTGTCTTGTGGATGACAGCGCCAGGGACTCTGTCCTCCCGTCCTCTGAGAGAAGCGACCCAGGGTCCCCGGAGGATGTCGACTGCAGTTGGTCACTGGCCGAGTGGCCTGACCAAGGCCAAGTTTACATGATGTGGAGCAGAAGCTGGGTGTCACCAAGCAGGTCTGTGGGGAAATTTATGATAGACAGTGCTCCGACGTTGACTGCCCTCACATGATGTCAGAGTCCAGTTCTCTAAACAATCCTGGAAGCTGCTGTCTGGTCTCCAAGAGTTTTAAACTATGTTCCACAGGAGTCCTGGCTCTCAGGGGCTGTCGGGGTGGGGTGTGACCAGTAGGCGGAACTCGGCTCCTCTCCTGCTGCACACAAGCTCACAAAGGGCTCCGGAGTGCAGCTTCTGTATAAAGAAATGAATCTGGGAGTAAAGAAATAGCTGACAAATTGTGGACCCAATTTAGAGGTTCTCAATCTCCGGCTGCCTCCTGGAATCACTTAGGGAATTTGAAATATTCCAAGGTCCAGGCCCTGCACCCAGAAATTCTGCCTTAATGAGTCTGTGGTGGGGTCTGATCAGTGGCATTTTAAAACAAGAACAACAACCTTCCCAGAGGACTAATGTGCCACCAAGGCTGAGAACCGCTAATCCAATCCAGCGTTCTCTTTATACAAGGAAAATTGAGGTCGGGGAGTTTAGCTGGGTTGTGTAGAGTCACAGTCGAGTTGATCTCCAGGCTGGATGAGAACCTGGATGTTCTGGTGACCTGTCACTGCCTTCTGAACTCTGGGGCACACGTGCAGAGAAAGAAGACAATCAGTCATCCTATGCAGATGAGACTTTCTGTTGCTTCCCTTTCACAGCCGAAAAATATTTTTAGTCCGACATTTCAGTTCTTGGAGGAAAAAAAAAATCTCTAAATGGGAAAGGACTTTGATATTTATACTTGTGCTGGGAAACAGAGGCATCAGGTCTCCAATGAATGGCCCCGAGACCACACAGATCCGCAGTCCCCAGAGGCTGGCTCCAGGCTCATGATTTAGTCTGACCATTTTATACTCTGAGTTTCCCATTCCCCCGGGGATGCCATTCCAGTGCTAACTGGTTGACGGAGACAAATTGTCAACACTGGGGAAGTGTTTCGTGTTTTCGAGGTCAATCTCAAGGTTTTTTTTTTTTTTTTTCTTTTCAAGAATTAAAAAGCTGGGCATGGTGGCTCATGTTTATAATCTCTATACTTGGGAGGTTCGCAGGTTCAAAGGCCGGCCTCAGCAACTTAGCAAGGTCCTCCGCAACTTAGTGACACCTTCTTTCAATCAATCAATCAATCAATCAATCAATCAATCAATCAATAAAAATAGCCAGGCGTGGTGGCACATGCTTGTAAACCTAGTCCTTGGGAGGCTGAGACAAGAGGATCCAGGTTCACTGCCAGCCTCAGCTATTTAGTGAAGCCCTCCTCAAGTTAGTGAGACCCTATTTCAAAATAAAGAATAAAAAATAGGAATAGGGGTGTAGCTCAGAGGTAGAATGCCCCTGGGTTCAATCCCCAGTGCTGCAAAACAACAACAATAACCCCCCCCCCCAAAAAAAATAGGTCTGGGAGTATAGCTCAGAGGTAGAATGCCCCTGGGTTCAAATCCCCACTAAAAGCCACACACACACACACACACACACACACACACACACACACACACAGAGGGAAGAGGGGGAGGGAGAATTAAAGAGGAGAAACGGAGAGGAATAAGCTGACTCAGTATCCAAACTGTCCCATCAGGGTGCAAATCCCCCAGTTAACAGTGTTAGGGGCGCTCGGGGAGCGAGCGGTGCCTGGAGGAGCCAGGCTGAGACCTTGCTTCCCACAGACAGAAGCTGCTGCGTGGGATTGGGGGCCAGCTGTGGCGCAGAGCGGAGGATCATGGTGTAGACATTCAGAGTTAAAAATGCTCAGTCCCATGGAGAAAGAGAGCTCAATGCCAGGATGCCTCTCTCCTCTCCTCTCCTCTCCTC
>PVLC010013028.1:0-22842 GCA_004027655.1 Graphiurus murinus | reverse complement strand
TCCCTCTCTCTTCTCTCATGCCTTCTGAGACACCTTCTAAGGAGAGCAAGGCGGGGTGGGGGTGGGAGCGGTTCCCTTTGAGCGCTCTGGGCATAGCCACATGTTCTGTTCCATTCCTCCAGAGAGGTGGGCTCCTGAGCTCTCGTCGTCCTGAGACTTTGGCCCTGAGATCCCGACTCTCCATCACCATCCTGTGGGGTGCAAGCGAGTCTCCTCCTGCACAGCAAGGCTGAGCACCTGGCGGGAGGGACGCGCCTGGCGAAGCCACAACTTGGAGGGGAGACCCCGGAAAGTGCAGCAGGGAGAGGGGCGCTGGCCTCCGCGTGCAGCTGGATGGAGGGAGGCTGCCAGGCAGGGCGGGTGTGGCTGGCGTTCCTGGAAGCTGCTGCCTCCTGGCTACACATTTAGTCTGTTTGATTGTAAGTAGGGGTTTGCCTTCCCTAATGGTAGGGTTGGTAATGACGTGGTGAAGGCAGGCAGGCCTCGCCAGGAGGACCAGGCTGTACATTCTGGACTGCAGCTGATTTCCATCTCCCAGAGCCCGTATTTGCTGAGCTGGGACTATGGGGAGGCTCACTCTCTCTGATTTTTTGAAGGAGTGGGGTGGGGAACTGGGGGTTAAGCTAGGGGCATTCTACTTCTGAGCTATACCCCCAGCCCTTTTTATTTTATTTTATTTTATTTTGAAACAGGGTCTTGCTGAGTTGCTAAGGATGATCCCAAGTTTCGGAGGCTGGCCTTGAACTTGCAATCCTCTTGTCTCAGCCTCCCAAATACTGGGATTACAGGATTGCACCACCGAGTCTGGCTGGGGAAATGCCTTCTAAGGATGGGGTTGTAGACCAAAGTCCCTTTCTTCTCTGGACAGAGCCACCCCGAGGCCCTGAATCCAGGCTCCAGTGTCCCACCTGGGGTCATGGAACTCAATTACCTACCGTCAACACCAAATTAGCTAGCTTAGTTAACTTGCTGAGTGGTGATGTCCATTTAGACAGTTGCGATGAAATTATAAAATATAAGTAACTTCAAGGAAACAAAGTAGACAGGACCTGTGCCTCACAAACTTCAAAGTGCCTCGTGGTGCTGTGGGGGAGCCCCTTCCAAGGCAGCTGTGCATCTCAGCTCTTCAGCAGGGCCCTGGACTGCGTGTTTCTAAATCCCAGACGATGCAGGTGTGGCAGGTCCAGGGACCGAACTTTGGGTAAGAAAGGACAAGAGGTTCAGGTGGATTAGGACGGGAGGAACCCAGCAGAGTACAACGTATGTCAGATCACATGAAGACCGTGAATGCTTACTTCAAAGAGGCGTGTGTGTGTGTGTGCACATGTGTGTGTGTGTATGTGTGTCTGCTCTGTGACTAGGTCCCCTTGTGATAGAACAGGAGTCCAAGAGACGGAAAAACACCGAGCTGGAAGCAGGACTCGAGTCCAAGAAAACATGTTCAGGTGGCGCTGGGTGATGGATCATTTTGACTCTACTTTAAACATGGAAATGTCACCGTAAGGAACACGCTTATCTAGTCCCACGCCGCTTCCATTATGAAAATTGGAACTTGCGCCATTTCCTGTCCGAGGGCGCGCACAGGCGGTGGAAGGGCAGGTCTATTTTGGATTCTTGTCTCAAGCCCTCCCAGTATCGTAGAGATCAGCTGGCACAAACAGAGTGCTTGGGAGTTTCTTTCATAGAAATGGCACGGCGTGTCTATCAATGAATCGCACGCTGGCCGGGCGGAAGCGCCCGCCAATGGCCGCTCCATCAACTTTGGCAGATGTGTACATTACGCCTTTTGATCTCCAAGGATGCTGTATTTAGATGACATAATACGCCTTTGGTTATCTTTCTCCAAGGTAGAAGGGACATAAGCAGATATCCACTTTTGCAAGATAAAATTAGCACCTCTTTGCTGGAAGATAAACATTTTCAGCAGGAAAGCTCTGATTAAAGTTCAAAGCAGCTAAGGGGCATACGGCTGCACCCCTTTGAGTGCGATTCCTATTTATAATCAGAGGAAATAACATTGGTATGACATAGGGCAGCGGGGAGAAGCCACCCACCTATTACGGCTCCAAAGAAATGGCTTCAGTATCGCGACTGTTCTGGAAGGTTCCACCAAGACTTGGCTCATAAAGGCCCAAACTCGGGTTTGGATGAGGAAAGAGAGAAGGGAGGCTTTGGTGGAGGTCTAACCCAGAGCTGAGGGGTCCTTCAGGTCTAACCAAATTAGGGAACTGGGAACAGTTGTGTGGCATGCTGACTGTAAGAGGCTTGGCAGAGGGCTGAGCAGGCCTGCCCAGAGGGACGCCATTTTGATACCTTCAATTCAGGAGCTGTGTGGGCTCATCTGTGGCAGCCCTTCTGTTCCCCCAAGATGCTGTCGGTCCATACCTGGCCTCTGGCCTTGACCCCTGGGCTCTTTTTGCTTAAGGACACGTCCACCAGCCCCAGGAGGAGGAATGGAGTGGGGGCCCGGCCGCTTCTTGTCTGAAGCCAGTGCCCCTGCTCAGCTTTCCTGGGTCACCCGCAATGGTCACCCACACTTGTCTGGTAAAAACCGGGCTCCCTCAAAATCTGCAGAGCTTGTTGGGAGACGGCTGCACCTGGTGCCGTGTTTCTTTCTCCAAACAAATATAGTCTTTCCATTTCTGAAAGATGGACTTGATATTTGATATAGGAAAGGTGTTTTTTATTTTTTATGTTTTTGTGGTACTGGGGATTGAACTCAGGGGCATTCTACCTCTGAGCTACACCCAGCCCTATTTTTTATTCTTTATTTTGAAACAAGGTCTCACTAAGTTGCAGAGGGCCTCACCAAATAGCTAAGGCTGGCTGCAGACCCGGATCCTCCGGTCTCAGCCTCCCAAGTACTGGGATTACAAGCTTGTGCCTCCACACTGGGCTAAGAGAGGTGTTTTTTTTTTTTTTTTTTTTTTTTTTTCGGTACTGGGGATTGAACTCAGGGGCATTCTACCTCTGAGCTACACCCCCAGTTCTATTTTTCATTCTTTATTTTGAAACAGGGTCTCACTAAGTTGCGGAGTCCCTCACTAGGTAGCTGGCCTCGAACCCGGATCCTCTGGTCTCAGCCTCCTGAATGCTGAGATTACAAACTTGCGCCAGCATGCCGGGCAAGAGAGGTGTTTTTGATACATCAAAGTTACAACATAACTACATTGTGAGAACTTTGTGTTATATTGTAGCAATATAGTCACACTGTAATTTTGGTATGTAACATTGAAGCTTTTCAATGTAACTCTTACATTATAGTTTAGTATTGATTTTATTTTTAATTACTTCTTTGCAAGCCTCCCTGCGGGCTTTGGCATGATCCACTCCTGGGTTTTCTTGGCCTACAACTGCTGAGATCTCCCTCCTTGGAAGGACAGTTCCCTGCAAGTCTTCAGGTCCCACTGGACCCATTTCAGCATTTGACAGAAGAGATCAAGGCAAACACCGAAGAGCTTGCGGCACCCTCCCCACGCCCAAGTCAAAACCCGAGTGCAATACCCAACTACCAAAATCTACACGGGACCCCAATGATGAGACTCACGATTCTATTTTGCACTAAACATATTTCCTGTGTTGACTTTACTGGTTCATCTTCTGTTAATTACTCTTTTGACTTTTTTTTTTCTATTTTGTGTGCCTTTTCAGCCACAACACTTATAAAATCTTTCTTGACTTTTAATTTTTTTTTTCTTTTTAAAGTTTAACATTTGTACAGGAAAGTATAGCGCACATAGATATTTAACCCATACCTCCATGATTTTTACAGATGTGGACACCTCAGATGAAAACACACAATGTTCCCGGCACCCAGAGGGACCCCCAAATACAGAGATGGCCATTTTTCCAATTCTAGCCTCAATGCATTTGGAAAATACGCTTCTAAATCACGCTGGTGGTGTGGACGCCCTCACCCGCTCTATTCTGTGGACTGTGCTCTCGGGGCAGTCTGCCCTGGTCAGAGCCCTTCCTCACGAACTTCCAGGGTCTTACACAGCAGGGGTCTCTTGAGCACACCCCATTTTCCAGCTTCCCCAGATGTACCCTAGTCTTTGGAATAAGTCCCAGGTGCCTATTACCCCCCCCCCCCCCCCCCCGCCTCTTTCTCTCCAGCCTGCTCTCACGCACTGAGATACGAGCTTGAAATTTTTGAACTTTAAGAAAGGGGCTTAAGGGCTGGGTGTGATGGTGTACACTTGTAATCCCAGTACTTTGGAGGCTGAGACCAGAGGATCTGGGTTCGAGGACAGTCTCAGCTATTTAGTGAGGCCCTCTGCAACGTAGAGAGACCTTGTTTCAAAATAAAGAATAAAAAATAGGGCTGGGCAGTACTCTCCAGTACTGGAAAAAAAAAAATGCTTAAGATGAGGACTTATGCCCATGCACACATTGGTCTTGGATAAAACCAGAGTCTGCAGGTGTGAATGTGAGATCTAGTCCCTGATTCTCCCTCTGCTGCAGTGGAGACCTGGCTGTGCCCCTCGCCCTCTGCAAACTTTGGTGCAGCAGCGGCAAAGTCAGCATGCCTGCCACAGCCTTTCCCCTGGGCACCAGGAGCCTGTCTCTGTGCCCCCTGCTGTCAGCCCAAGTCACTGTCCCCAGCTCCAGGAGTCACCTGGAGCTTGGAAGAAACCCCAAGACCCGGCCCTGCTCCCCAACATTCTGATTCCAGGAGTCGGGGGCAAGGCCCAGAGGAGAATTTTTGTTGTTGCTTTGCATTCTCGCAATTTTTAATCTCCCGGTGATTCTAAAGTACAGCAAAAGTTAAGAACCGTGATGGGGTGATTTCAGCCCCCACCAGAGCTGCCCAGTCCAGCTACCCTACGTGGACCCTGGGGTGTGTGCACACTGCACGGAGCAGCCCTGGACCAGAATTCCAGCCCAGTGGGGTCATCAGCTCTGCTCCCCTCCCAACGCTGTCTGTGCCCTGGGTTTTACAAGATGATGCGGCTCAGAGACTGTCTTTTCTTATATCTTTCTTATATTGGCTTGGTCATTTTTTTTTTTTTTTTTTTTTTTTTTTTTTAGGTACTGGGGATTGAACCCAGGGGCATTCTACCTCTGAGCTACACCCCCAGCCCTATTTTTTATTCTTTATTTGGAAACAGGGTCTCACTAAGTTGTGGAGGGCCTCACTAAGCAGCTGAGGCTGGCCGAGAACCCGGATCCTCCTGTCTCAACCTCCCAAATGCTAGGATTACAAGCATGTGCCACCATGCCCGGCTCTGGCTTGGTCATTTCTGTTTTCATTTTTTTTCTCTATTTTTTAGGGCTTCTTCTTTTTTTATTTTTGTGGTACTTGGGATGAAACCCAGGGGCATTCTACCTCCGAGCTATACCCCCAGCCCTATTTCTTATTCTTTATTTTGAAACAGGGTCTCACTAAGTTGCAGAGTGCCTCACTAGGTAGCTGAGGCTGGCCGCGAACCCGGATCCTCTGGTCTCAGCCTCCCAAATGCTGGGATTACAAGTGTGCACCACCACGCCTGACTGGGCTTCTTCTTAATTACGGAAATTTTGCTCCATATTCTCTCTCTCCCTTTCCCTTTCTCCCTTTCTCTCATTCTCTTTGTATAACATATTGAACCCAGGGACACTCTACCTCCATGCTACACCCTCAGCCCATATATATATATGTATTTAACAGGGTCTTGCTAAGTTGCTGAGGCTGGCCTCAAGCTTTCGATCCTCCTATCTCAGCCTCCCAAGTGTTGGGATTTTAGGTGTGCACCACCACGCCCAGTTTCTACTGCTTTTTTTTTCATGGACAGAGAAACTGGGATCCAGAGAGTGCAAGCTACTTGACTGAACCAGCAGAGCCTGCCCGAGGCAGAAGCAGGATTTGCTGCGGGTCTCCCGGACGCCGGCTCTCCCTGCTGCAGGAGGGCCCAGGCCTCACAGGGAGCTGGCTGGCTTGCCGGAGACCAGGCTGTTTATTGTTCCCGAGGCCCACTGTGCAGACGTCCACGTGATGTTTGAGGGGTACAAGAAGGCAGGTGAGATTTTGAGCAGTGGAGCCGGAGGGTCCCTGGGGGCTTTGTCATCTAAACAGATGCAGCAGAAGCCAGAGGATGGCTGGGGCGGGTGCCAGGAGCCGGCTGGCCCTCTTTGCCACGTGGATGGAGCCCTGTGCGGGACCCGGAGGTGGTGAGGTTTGGGTCGACCGTGAGCAGTCTATACACTGCCTCCCGAGGAAGGCTGGAGCTCAGGGCGCCGGCCCATCCTTCCTGCAGGAGCTGGAGGGCATCGGCTTCCAGCCCGCCCCGGCTGCTGGGGCCCCACGGGGTCCTCACAGTGGCCAGGCTATGAGGCTTTTAAGAGCGTGGCCCTGCAGCAGGCCTGGCCGGCGATGGGGAACGGACTCTGGCAGGCCGGGCCATGGCGCCTGCGGTTCTCTGAGCACTTCTGATAGGATGTGCACTTTTCGTATCTCCTACTTTATGCGATCTCCATGACAACCCAGGGTAGGGACCAGGGCTGTCCCCAGCTCACGGAGGAGCCAGTCCAGGCTCCGGGGGTATAGACACTTGTCCAGGTAGTGGCTGCAGCTGTTCAACTCCTGATGCCACAGCCCGGGGCCATGTACCACACTACTCGCAGACAGCCTGGCCTGCCGCGGACACTACCCATGCGTCACATCCCTGGTCTTCAGCGACAGTCTGGACTCTCCCTGCCTCAGTTACTTCATCTGCAAAATGAAGAGAAAACGGTCCCTGTCCTCTGGGGTTGTTGCGGGACCAAAGAGTCTTTCCATGCACGACTCCTTGGGTACCGCATCCCTTGGGCAAAGACTGTTGTTAACTCAAGGTGCTACGACTTTTGCAAGCCTCATCTGTCACGTCTGCCTCTGTGAAATTGAGTAAATCTTCCTCTGGTGTCAGATACGGAGAGGATAGTCACTGTCAAGGTCATCGAGAGATGGCAGACGGCACACAGAAGCCGCTGCTTCCAAAGCGAGGGTCCACAGAGACCTCCACGCCAGCTGGGTGGGTTTCATACTCTCTTACTGTCTTCTGATGCGCTTCCTGGTCCTTTCCAGGAACAGGATTCTGACAACCATGTAACCGACCTAAAACTCAGCTGGTTAATTATCCTGGCCGTCAACTCGAAGACAGATCTCTTCCATCCCCTCTGGCCTTCAATGTGCAGGACCAGGGGGAGGGCCCCGGGCGCACGGAGGCCCCCTGGTTGGAAAAGAACAGGAAGCTGCCTTCCATTTAAGAAACAGCAATTTTCCAACCAGAGGAGGAGGAGGCTTGATTGATTGATAAGCCATTTTTCAAACTCACACGTGCCCAGCAACGTGCTGCTCTGTTTGAGCTGTGACTGCAGAACCGAAGAAGAACTTGAACTTGCATCTGGCTGGGCTGGAGTTGGGGTCAGCTGGTTCCGATGGGTCCCGAGAAGAGGTTTCCACCTTCACCCCAGTGACCTCTGCTTTCCAGATAGTGAGCAAGTCAGGGTCCAGGGAAGGAGCCAGAAAGCCCAGGTGACAGTTCACAGCACCGCCTAGCTGGGCTTCTCAGTAACCATTGGTTACTAATGGAAGGACACCAAGGAAGGCAGCCACGTGCCCGGGCATCCCTTGGCTTTGCTAACTGGGGTCCTCCTCTCAGATCTAGTCAGTCCTGCTCTTGTCTGAGCAGAAAAGGTAAGGAGGAGACCAGGGCGTGCTCATTTCCTAGCGGCCAGCACGAGCCAGGATCGTGCTTTGTAGGACTGTGGTCATTCTCCTGGGAAAATGTCTGCGTGGTGGTGTCACCAGGAGAGCTGGGGGTTTTCTCCACCCCTGCGAAGTGCAGCCACGAGACACCTTGAGCTGGGTGCCCCTGTTCCTTCTCTGGGAAAGATGCCCCCCTCGTTCCTGCCATAGAATTGCAAACTCTCCCAGACCAACGTCACTCTCAGAAAATAAAGGAAGCACCAAGGTACAATGGCCAGCGGGTGCGTTCATGATGTGCTTGGGAAGTATAGAAATCAAATCAAATGACAGAAAGGTGAGTCCGTTCATCGAGAGACTGGGACAAACAAACCACCCTGCACGAGCGTTTGCTTTTTATGTAGAAATCGAAAGAAGATCTCTCAGTGCTGAATTTGTAAATGAGAGCAAAGAGATACTTGCTTCAAATTGTTCAAGCCCCCACATATTTAATAGTCCAAACCAAAGATAATATATAGCACCAATCACGGATTTTCTTCCCTATCTAAATATTAAAAAAGTATTATATGTTATATTGACATTCGGGCTAAAGCTTTCCCTTATAAGGTGTTTGACATAAACAGCTTTTATTATGCAACTCTTGAATAGAAAAGGATACACACGTCGCTTAAAGGGTCCAGCTGCTATTGTTATCATTGGAGACATAAAATTGGAATTCGCAACTTTCAATATCAAATTTAGCGCAAACCCTATAAAATGTATCTTGTCAGAATATGCCAGAACTGCTAAGCTCTTCTCTGCAGAACGAGTCGCAGCTGGTGCCTGGTACTCGAGGGAGAGCACCAGCTCACCCTGCCCTGCGGCTCCCACAGCAAGAACCTTGACAGTTTTCACCCCAGCTGGGGAAGGCGCGGGTCTAGATTAGCCGTGGCCTAGGCCATCTGACCCGGTGGCATGGCCGGCAGGGCCGAGTCCAAGGCCCGGAGATAGGACCACGCGTCAGGAATGCACGGAATGTTTTTCTTCTGACTCTATCGAGGGGCACACAGACCATGGGGATTCTGTCTGCGGTGACAGCCGTAACATTTGCCAGAGCCCTGGACGGCTGCAGAAATGGTATCGCCCACCCTGAACGAGAGAAGGTAACGTTTATTTTTCTATTTTTTCCCTCTCTCTCCCATATACAGACTGTAGAAAGACCACCAAGCGTGGATCATTTTTTTTCCCCTCCACCATGATGTACAATTCACATTTGTTAATCAAAAAAGAGTGCCCGAGGTCATCCACCTAGACTTTTTTTTCTTCTTCTTCTTCTTAAACAGGAAACGGGTTTCAGATGTTTATATGTTAAAAAGTAAGGCTACTAATCTGTTTAGCCATTTACCAGGTCCGGGCTAGCTCTCGCTTACCTTTTAATGTTCAGACCTCATAGAATGGCATTAAGTTTTATTCCCTTGCTATTTAGAATTTAAAAAAAAAAAAATCTTTCAATAGTCACCTGCTTTTTGGGACAGCTCCAGCAGAGGTTAAAGTAAACGAATCCGGCAGTTGAGTTAAATTGGTGCTGTGTGTTTGAGAATTCTACACACACATTCTCTCTCTCGTATTTTTCTTTGGTACTGTGGATTGAACCCAGAAGCAGTCTACCTCTGAGCTACACCCCTAGCCCTTTTTATTTTTTGAAAACAGGGTCTCCTGAAGTTGCTGAGGGTCTTGCTAAATTGCTGAGGCTGGCCTCAAACCTGTGATTCTCCTGTCTCAGCCCCCCAAGTACTGAGAATCCCACACTCTTCAATAATTCAGTAATTCTAAAATTGAGTGTAGTCACAGGTCTTTTCCTGTGTCTCTGCCCCCAAACAGACATGCACTGAATCATCCGATTTCAGTTAAGAAAAGAAATTCACATATACACATTGCTAATAAGTCTATAGCAAAGGCAAAAGCAGTCCTTTTAAACATAAGTTTCATGGGCTCAATGCTCTACTTTCTCTGTCCTTTCCAAACCCAGACCTCAGGAGGTCACAGCGAACTGTGGCCCAGCAATCCTGGGAAGGGCTTTGACCTCGTGTTTGGAAATAAAAGTTTTTGCTTTATTGCTGGATTTTTTCCCTTCTAGCTCCAGGGCTGGTAATTTTCAACAGTCATTGCTGGTTCCCTTGTTTAGCAAATTAATTAATTAATTATATATATGTATTTAATATATTTAAAAATATATATATAATATACTGTGTTGGGGAAGGAGATGTAGTTATAGTTCCGGGAGAAAGACGCACCAGCAGGGGAGATTTGAATGCGTTTTTTAGTGAATTTGTTAGCATTCAAATTGTTAGCTTAAAAGATGACTTTAACTGTGGAATCCAAAGCAAAGCAATTATATTATTTGCTTAAACTGAATCGATGGCCCCTGGGTTTTAATCCACGTGTATTTGACCAAATGCTTTATGTCTTTGGCGTATCTTGCAAGGGAGGCAAGAGACACATCTTGGAGAATTTCACCCAGGGGAGAAAACCTGCTCAGACGAAAGGAGCTCTTAAAACCAGCCCCATATTATTGGGAATCAGTTTTTTAAAAAAAATGTTGCTTGTAAAAATGAAAGCATTCTCTATTTCCCTACAAGCACCCCCCCCCTCAAAAAATCTATTCAGTTCAATGAAGCAAAAATACATTTATTTTCTTTTTCCCCACAGTGTCACCAGTGGCTGGAGGAAAAGTGTAAAAATGGATAAGCAAGAAACATCTAAGTTCCTCTCAACAGAGGTAGACTAGGAGCGACAAAACATATTTTAAAATTACACCCCCCTTCTTTTTTTTTTTTTTTTTTTTTTAACCAAATGAGCTATTTTTTAATTTCTCGGGCAAGTTTTCCCTCAGAGGTGGGACTCTGTAAGGCTGCCTCCCACATCTCGAGCCGGTGTGGGGACTCAGTGAGACCAATGACAAGCAGCAGCAGTGTCACCTGCACTGAGGGGCCAGGGGAAGGGCCCTGGGCATCCTGGGAGGTGGAGGCCGTGGGTCCTTGCAGTGGGAGCCCCGCAGAAGCTCCCTGGGAGGATGCGAGGGAGGCGGGGTGGGGCTGGTGCACAGGCCGCCTGGTTCCCTCTTGGAAAGGCAAGAAAGGCAAGAAAGGCAAGAAAGGCAAGAAAGGCAAGAAAGGCAAGGCGTCTGTGCACCCAGGAGCCATTCATAAGCAAGCAGCCCAGCAGGACGGTGCAGAGCCCCGGGAGCCTCCACCAGAGGCTGGAGGCTCAGCACCCCAGAGAAGAACTGGAGGAAAGAAGTCAGCTGTTGAGAAGAGGGAAAATTTCAATCCTAGCAAGTTTCTCCCGGGGAAGGGTGCTGGAGACTTTGGCTACAGGGGTTGCCGGATCCTCCTAAGTGAAATTCACAGGAGAGGAACCTGCTTAGGGCCAGCATTTAAAAAAATGTCTTTTTGCAGCATTTTTTTTTAAACGTCTTTTTGACCCCCTCAGAGCATTAATGAATGGAAAAACGCTGAGATCTGCAAATCCACGCAATCTCCCGGCAGTCCAGAGCAGGGATGTTTCCCCGTGCGAACACCTGGGCGCTGTAAATCACACTGCGGTAAACACTCCAGGCCAGGACCCAGGCTGCGGGCAGGGTGGCAGGCATCCCCCCTCCCCAGGGCCCATAAACCAGGGCCTGCACTAATAAATGTTCCTTTCACCGAAAAAGACCCTCTCCTAGGCCAGGAGTGGAGTCCCTTCCCAGGGGCTGCAGAGATAAGGGACAGAGTTCCAGCCACCCTGGCCGCAGGGACTTGCCCAGGACTGGACCAGGGAGCAGAGCTGTCTGACATTTATGTTGTTACAAATGGTTTTATGACTCCCCAAGACAGGGGCAGGCGATGGGCTTCAAGGTGACTATTTTCAAAGGCAGCGTGTGAAGATAAAACTTGGGGTTTGATTGCTAACATTGCCTTAGTAAAATTATAACAATAATAATAATGGTAACCAAAAGAAGTTTATCAAATGTCCCTATAGTTAATACAAATCAAAACAGCATTCTCTTAAGACATAGCGAATGAAAATAATTACCGATTTCCCTGCTCCTGTCTTAAAATTTTGCCTTCTGATTAATGGCCACAAATTTGTTATAGATGATTGTTATAAAAATCCCTGGAGAGCCAGGCATGGTGACTCACTCCTGGCATCCCAGTACTTGGGAAGCTGAGACAGGAGGATCGACGGTTTTCGACCAGCCTCAGCAACTTACCCTCAGCAACTTAGTGAGACCCTCTTTATTTTTTTTATTTTTTTTGCAGGACTGGGGATTGAACCCAGGGGCATTCTACCTCCGAGCTACGCCCCCCCAGTCCTAGTTTTGTAATTTTTATTTTGAAACAGGGTCTCACTAAGTTGTGGAGGACCTCACTAAGTAGCTGAGGCTGGCTGCGAACCCGGATCCTCTGGTCTCAGCCTCCCGAGTACTGGGATTACAAGTGTGCGCCACCATGCCTGCCTGAGACCCTCTTTAAAAATAAAAAGTAAAAAGGGATGTGGGACATGTAGCTTGGAAATAGAATGCTCCTGTTCAATTCCAGTTCCAAGAAAAAAAATACGTCAGAATGCAGGCAGAGCAGAGGGACCATGGCCGAATCCATCTCAGTGAGGATCATCTCCCTGGGAATTTCTTTATATTCTGATGCTCTACCGTTACAAACCAAAACCGAAACCTCTCCTTATAATGATCTGGCTAGGAGCAATCTTTTAAATGATCTCTTCTGTCTTTAGCTCCGCCGTTGGGAGAGTAGGCAGGGTAAACATTTTCAAAGCAGCCTTCAGTCGCTACTTTGGAAAGCAGCCTTCGGTTGATATTTTTTATGGCTCCAGTCCTCTTTACCGGCAGCGCGGCGAGGGAGCATGAGAGAACTCTGCACCTCCCGACCCAGCACCGAAGAAAAGGAACCCGAGAAATTATTCTTCAGCCCGGAGCAAAGCCCGGATGGAATGGTTGCTGATCAGAGCAAATATTTAAATAGTGCAAGTCAAATCCAGCGTCATTCAATACAGCTTGTCTAATAGGCTTCCGAGGGCTCGTGAACGAGCTTTGGAGGAGAATTTCGAGCCTGCTGGTAGCCATCTGGCCGGGGTGCACGTCTTGCGTCTTAGCCAGCGTGCACAAGGATTTATTTTCACCACGGAGAGCGTGTGTGGCACAAAGTGTCTTCCCTCCCACGTATGAAATGAAAGCAGAAAGTTTGTAGGTAGCTGTTTCAGCTGTTAATGTGACAGAATAAATACAAGACAGTTGACCCGTGTTAGAACGTTTATGTAGAAGACGCGGCGCAGCCCGGGGGACGCGGGGACGCGGTGCGAGCTGGAGCCCCGGACACCCACGTGGGGGGCCGTGTTTTCCCGCCACGGAGAGCAGATGACCCGTGTGTTCAGCAAGCCTCAAACCACCCCCGAATGGCTTTACAGTATTTACACTTTGAATTTTATTTATAGGACGCCAGATGTCTATGTTCTAAGGGAAAAAAATCATTTGGAATATAAAGTCCAACCCCCCCCCCCCTTTCACATTTGTTAGCTGGTTAGATGTTCATGCTCTCCTGCAATGCGGCTGTGGGTTTTGAGAGAGTTTGGAGCTGGGGTTTGTGGTCTTCTCCGAGGCCAGGGTCGGGGGGAGGGGAGGAGCGGGCATTTACACCCACGGGCACAGTTTTATTTCTGGGCTGCGTTTTTTCCTTTTGTAAAAGGAAAGAGACAGATGAAGTGCCGGGGTGTGCTCCTGCAGGAAGAGCTTGCACCTCGTAGGACTGAGGACCGAGTCTAGCAAGAGCCCATCCCAACCTGTCTTTCTTCTTAGAATACAAGATACAAGCCGGGTGTGGTGGCGCATGCTTGTAATCCCAGCATTTGGGGGGCTGAGACCGGAGGATCCGGGTTTGAGGCCAGCCTCAGCTACCTAGTGAGGCACTCTGCAACTTACTGAGACCTTGTTTCAAAAATAAAGAATAAAAACTAGGGCTGGGGGTGTAGCTCGGAGGTAGAATGCCCCTGAGTTCAATCCTCAGTACCGCAAAAAAAAAAAAAGAATACAAGATACTTCAAAACTACAGGTTGATGATTTTTTAAATTCATGTCTTTATTATTTTCATCATCAAATGACTGGAGCCCCAGATCCAGATCCAGCAGGGAACGTGCACCTCCTAGACCTACTCCGAAGGATCTGCCTGACGCTGTTAACCAAAGAAAGCCCGAGGACCCCACAGCTTCCCTTTCTAAGCCGGATCTCCACGGAGGCCAGCCTGGGAAAAGGCCCCCTCCCCCAGCACGGATAGATGAGCGGTTTATTTCTCAGCTCAGACCCTCTTGGGAGACTCAGCCGATTGCTTCCTGATAAGTCACGCTGGCCAAGGGTCTGGGTGGCAGATGAAGGCATCCCCCCACTTCGTACAGTGACAGCGTGGCCGAGAACGGTGGGGAGCGCGCGACAGGCCTCTGGGGAGTGGCTGTAGGGCCAGGTGTATTCCAGGTGCACCCGAAGTTCACCTCTTTTGCTCCCCCAGGGCTGTCCCTGCCCCCTCCTTAGCAGACACTCCTGACCCAGAGCGAGGGTGGACGGTGACGTCTGGACTTTGCTCAGCACTTCAGAAAGCAGCAACCCCGCTCCAGCCACCCCACCTGGCCATTCCCTGCACAGGAGAGATGTCAGGGCCCAGGCGGAGTGCTCCACTGCCACCTTCCAGCTGGATCTGCAGCCCTTTTGTGCTTAACTTTTCAGATCCTTGTCGGGGCCAGAGGGGCGAGTGCAGCTCACGGTGCCTTTGGACAGAGTTCTCCAAGCACACTCTGCAACTCCGGGGTGGCCCCCGAGTGTTACAGCACCCTCCCTCCTGGCTGGAGGCTGAAGCAGCGCTTTCCAAAGGCTGGAGAGCTGCAGCAATTAATCAAGCCGCCAGCCGGGAGGCCTGGTTTTCATTCCCTGCCTGGCCTGCAGCGACCTTACACCTCTTGGGCATCAAAGGATGAGGCGAGGGAGGGCCCGGAAGGAGGGCTATCTGCAGGACTGGGCAGCAGCCTGCCTGGGACCTGGGCAAGAGACCAGCGAGGGAGGAGGAGTGGGAGGTGAGAAACCTTTACAGGAGTTGAAAAGCTTGAAGGGTTGGAGACCAGGGAGAGGGGGAGGCGAAGGCACCAGAGCTGAGTCGGGAAGATGGATAGGGTGGGGCGAGGCCGCAGGGCACCCCGCTCTCCAGAAAGTGCTCTCCTGAAAGTAAGTTCGAGATGCAGAGAGGAGAGGCTGCTGGGGGCTGGGGGCAGGCGTGACCCCCCTATCCCCCCACCATTGGCAGCTGTTTCTGCTGGAGTCAGATTTTTGGTGATGTGCGCTGCGCCCCAGAGATGCAGAGGCCTTCAGCTGGGTGTGGGTCCCCATTTCTGTTTGTTTAACCTGCTCTCAGACCCAGCTGGGGTGGAAACCAACCCTCATCCAATCAGACTCCAGCTATTGCCATGGAAGCCTCTGCTCCCCTGCCTGCCGGGATTTGCCTCTGTGAGGTTGAGTTTCGCTCTCTAATCTGTCTGGCAGAGGCGTGGGCTCACCTTGGCAGAGCTGCCCAGCGCAGCACGTGGGCCAAAGGAGTGGGCGCCGCTGCAGGGACACCCGCGTGGTGCCTTCTGGGCCGGGTTCTTGGGGAAGCCGAGACACCCTTCCAGAGGGAGGTTTTCCAAGATGCCCACGCTTGCTCTGTCCCCTCTGCTGCCGAGGTCTGAAGGTGGCCGAGCGCCCCTTGTCAACCTGTGCGCCCGATGTCCCCAGCAGGGGCCTCGCTGTGCAGACTACAAACCCCGAGCACGCGCGTTCATTCATGGCTTCTCTTTCTTGATGAACGCAGCAAGACGAAAGACAAAAGGTAAAAATGCTAAAAGCTAAGGGAAACACTCAAACCTTGAAGAGTTAAGACGTAAGTGCTGGTTCTGTGTTCTAAGCAGGTAGATGTCCCCCTCCCTCCCGGCCTGTCCCTTTCCCGCGAACCGCAGGCCTGGCCGGCGAGGGTCACGCTCAGAGCACCTGCTGAACTTGGCACCCATCTCTCTGTGGCCACCATGCCTGGGGCAGGAATGATTTCCAGCCCGTTGTGCAGGCACGGAGCCTGCGAGTGCTCCCCGGGGAGTCAGGGTGGCAGCCCCCGGCCCTGGGGCACTGCAGGGAAAGTGAGGACTTTAAAGGTGTTGGGGCCACAGCCACAGCCCAGCCCTGGGGACGCCCACCCCACGAGCCCTCCTTCTGGCTCCCCATCCACTGCGGGCTTCTAGAATTTTCTTCCTTTCTCTCTGGGCCCTGAGGGTTTGGGCTGTGACGTGCTGAGGTCTCTTCTTGGAGAAGGGAGAGATCTTTCTGGACCTGGCGCACCCATTGGTGCTGGGACACACGTTGGGGTGGGGGCAGCAAGACCCGAGTGGTCAGGGGAAGGGGCAGGCGTGCTGGTGTGGTGGCAGCCCCCCAACCCTACACCCCATCCTTTGCTCCCTGAGACCTGGGGAGCCCCTATTCTCGGGCCGGCCTCTGTTCTTTGCTTGGGGGTTCCTCAGAGCTAGGACCCCAAGCCAGGCCCTCGTGGCTGTGAGCCCCGGCAGGACCTGCCTCTCCAGCTTGGGGGGCGGGCTGTGCAGTGTGGTCCCCCGGGGGCCCCAGCACCCTCCAAGTCCCTCAGACTTGCTGTTCATCATCTGGACTCTGCGAACTCCATCTCCTCACCTGTGAAATGGACCTTGTCCTGCCTCTGATGTGTGGCTTCCAGAACCTTCCGCAGTCGCAGCAGTAAAGATCAAACAGTGCAGCCGGGCGTGGTGGCACACGCTTGTAATCCCAGCATTCGGGAGGCTGAGACCGGAGGATCCGGGTTCGAGGCCAGCCTCAGCTACCTAGTGAGGCACTCCGCACCTTAGTGAGACTCGGTTTCAAAATAAAGAATAAAAAATAGGGCTGGGGGTATAGCTTGGAGGTTTGGAGGTAGAACGC
Source organism: Graphiurus murinus (assembly GCA_004027655.1). Lineage (NCBI taxonomy): Eukaryota > Metazoa > Chordata > Mammalia > Rodentia > Gliridae > Graphiurus > Graphiurus murinus. The sequence goes on along the minus strand of PVLC010013028.1, from coordinate 6,190 downwards.
CCCTGAGTTCAATCCTCAGTACCGCAAAAAAAAAAAAAAAAGATCAAACAGCAAACAGGGCAGGGGGCGTTCATCCCATCCTCACACCAACTAGCTGGCGTTGCCCGGCAACCTCTGACTCTGATGCTACCCCGCGGGTACGCATGCTCCCTGAAGCGGGGGTGACTTTGTCCCCAGGATTCACTGTTCTACCCCAGTGCCTGATGCAGAAACCTTTAGTAAAGAGTTTTAATGGAGGAATGAAGGCTGCTTTCTCTGAGAGCCAGTTAACCTTTCTGAGCTCCATTTAAAAGTCTGCAGGACAGGTCGAGTGCCCCTCACCTGTCGGTAGACAGCAATCTGAGGCAACAGGTGTGCAGCGCCTGGCGTCCTGGGGGAAGCTGCCGGTAAGTGGGGCTCTGCATGCTCCCCCGTACCCAGGAAAGCCCTGGCCCCCTGCTCTCCCTGGCCCCCTGCTCTCCCCGTCCTGTGGTTTCCCTGGCCCCTTAATGGCCTGCCATCTTTCAACAGTTAAGTGCATCGCTAGTAAGAGATTTGAGAACAATTCACAGCACTCGAGGGGGCAGGCTTTGTGGGCTGGTATAGGTTTAAGTACCAAGCATGAAGTCTTTGCTAATTCTGCTGACTTGATATAATAAACAGCTTAACGCCCTCCATTGTTCTGGGGCCTAATGAAAACCAAGTCAGCCTGCGGCCTGGGAGCCTGCTGGGATTCCACAAGACCCCTGGGGGTGGGTCCCTAGAAGGCTTGTTGCTCTTCTCTGTAAAGTTCAGGACAGGGTGCAAACACCTTTTGTCCTAGTGAAAACGCAGTTCTCTTTCACTGTCCTCTTCTTTCTGTTTAAATAAAAGAGACCTTGTCCTGGCTGTGACTACCTTTCTAGCCAGCACGGGGCTTGGGACTTGCGATTCACCATTCAGCAATGCCAGCCAACACTATTTTGGTTTCATTGAATTTATTCCTACGGTTATGTTGGCCGGCAACCCTTTTCCACTTGCAAGAGCCATAGAAAGTTTCCTTTCAAAATATTTCACTTGCCAGGTGTGGTGGCACACGCCTGTAATCCAAGCACTAGGGAGGCTGAGACGGGAGGATTGCAGGTTCCGGGACAGCTTCAACAACCTAGTGAGACTCTGTTTCAGAACAAACAAACAAAAAAGCAAACAAACAAATGAACAAAAAAAAAAGGGGCTTGGGATGTAGCTTGGAGGTAGAACACCACTGGGTTCAATCCCCAACACCACACACACACACACACACACACTTAAAAATGGATGTGAATTGATATAAAAATAATAGGTAGATAAGTATGAGATGACAAATAGGTATAACAGCAACTTTTGATAGTTTTTTTTTTTTTTTTTTGAGGTACTGGGGATTGAAACCAGGGGCATTCTACCTCTGAGCAACTTAGTGAGACCCTGTTTCAAAATAAAGAACTTGCTAGTTTTGACTAAACTGGAAGGATCAGGTATTAGAATACACTGACCTGGAGATGCCTCGAGGCACAGTGGGGGAAACTGAGGCAGGGAGAGAGGACAAGTGATGTGGTGGAGGGAGATGGCCAGGGCCAGAGCTCCCATGGGTGCCCAGGTGGGGATGGAGTTGGCAGGGACTGAGGGGCTTCGAGCCTGGGCTGCTTCTCTGCCTGCGGGGCCAAGGAGCAAACTGGTTTCCCCAGAAGAGGAGGCGCCGTCCACTCTGCGTCCACTCTCTGTCCATTCTCGAGGTCTCCCGGGGAGCTTGAGAAGTCCACAGCCGCGCCCCGCAGCATCCACGGCCACAGGCTGGCCTCGAACCTCTGCTTCCCAGATGAACTCCAAGAAACCTTGAAAAACAAACACATGTTGATTTCCACTGTAAAATAAGTATCGTGTTTATTATAAAACCAAACATTCATTATGGAAAGTTTATTTAAAAACAGAAATTTTTAAGGAATTTTTTTTTTTTTTTTTTTTTTTTTTGCAGTACTGGGGATTGAACTCAGGGGCATTCTACCTTCGAGCTATACCCCCAGCCCTATTTTTTATTCTTTATTTTGAAACTGGGTCTCACTAAGTTGTGGAGTGCCTCACTAGGTAGCTGAGGCTGGCCTCGAACCCGGATCCTCCAGTCTCAGTCTCCCCAATGCTGGGATTACAAGTGTGTGCCACCATGCCCGGCTGGAATTATTTATTAACCAACTACGATCCTGCCATCTTGGGATTACCTGCCTTATGAATTTTGCTCTATTTTGTTTCTCTCTCCCTTTTTGTACCTCTTAAACACAGTCTCAATTATTAGATATAATTAGGCTCCTTTTCTCATCACTGTTTTATCACAAAATGTTTCCATTTATTTAAATATTACTTGAGAATGGGTATGTATATAAAAATATGTATATAAAATATACATATTTTATTTTTTGTGATACTGGGGATTAAGTCCAGGGTCATTCTACTTTTGAACTACACCCCAGCCCTATTCTATTTTCCTTTTGAAATAGGGTCTCGCTAGGTTGATGAGAGTCTCACTAGTTGCTGAGGCTATCCTCGAATCCACGACCCTCCTGTCTCAGCCTCCCAAGTCCTGGGATTACAAGTGTGTGCCACCATGTCCGGCTTTCGATACATATTTGAAAATTAAAAATTGTATCCTGTGGTGGAAATGTGGAAGGCGAAGTCCAGAGAGGGCAGGTGATCCTGCTTGTGAGCAGAGAAGCCAGGGCAAAACCTCAGCAAGGACACGGTTTTAATGTTTACCTAGGAGATCCCCTATAGTTGGGCACTTAGCTTGCTCCTGAATATTTACCTTCACAAACAATGTTGCAAATGCAAAGCCTCAGTCGTAAATCTTTGTCAACCTGCGCGTTTATGTCCTCCGGCAAGTTTCAAATAGAGGAGTTACAGATCAAAGGGTATGAACACTTTCTAAGCTCCTGGTATGTGTTGCCAAATTATCCTCTGGAAAGGGGATAAATCCAATTATCTGTCCATACACAATGTAAACAAATCCTTATCTCTCCACGCTTTTGCCAACACTGAATATTATGACTTTTAACTTTGCATGTGTGTGTGTGTGTGTGTGTGTGTGTGTGTGTGTGTGTGTGTACAATTAAAGGAGCAGGAAATTCTAACCACCAATTTGGTTTGGAAATCGCTGCCCTCACTTTTTAACACCTCCATCTTGTAGCTATCCCGAGGGGGTTCTAAATCCACGAACAAGAAGATACTGGGGAGCAGCTACTGGGTTTTAGGGAAATGGAGAAAAAGGTCCTCCTTCCACAAAGGCATGTAACTCCCTTCCCGGCACCCAGGCATGGGGGCTGGGCCACCTCTCCCTCACAGTCTTTGCTGCCTGGTGGAATTTGCTAGAGAGCCCCAACAGGGAGTGGGAGGTGAGGAGAAAGAGAGCTGAGAGCAGCCTGTGAGTGTGCCGGGGAGTCCTGCAAGCTCTCCTCCGCAGCGGGGAGAAGCCAGAGATAAGGAGAGCTCTCCTTGCTGAGGGATCACCTCCTGGCCCCTGGGTCTGCGCTGGCCCGGAAGGCGTTGGCTTCAGTGCCTTGGACATGAGCAAATGCAGCAGCGTTCTGCCCCAAATCGGAGTCCCAGCGCCTGATCCCTCTACCAAGCGGTTGAAAGCGTCCCCAATCAGGAGAAAGAGCCAAGGGCCCAGCCCTGGAAACAAGAAAAGAGCCCAGGGCGCCTGGTCCTTTTGTCTCTATATTGTGTAGAAAACGGGCAGCCAGCGCCAGCCACTCCACCCATGGCCTTGGCGCCTGGCTCGGCCTTATTTGCATTTTTTTTTTTTTTATTGTTGAGGAGAAATTAACATACTATAACTTGTAGCCATTTTAAAGGGAACAGCTTGGCCACATTTTGTGCACTGGTGATGTTGTACCATCAGGAGAGCGGGGTAGGGGTGGAGGGAGGTGCAGTGGCTCCAGCCCTGGCTCATTTCAAGGACACCTTTAAGGAGACGCCGCCCCGCCTCCTGTGCCAACGTGACCATCACAGCGTGAGACCTCAGAAAACGATGGCGTCTCCTTCCCGCGCTGCTCTGTGGTCACCACTGCTGGACCACAGCCCCTGCAGGCTCTGCAGCTACTGTTCCTGCAGTCACCCCCTTCCCTTGCCTCAGTTTCCCCATTCGGAAAGCGAGGCTCCTGGCTGTTGGGAGCACAGTGTTGGGGACTTGGTGGGCACTTGGTGAAGATCAGCTGTCAGGTGCACTGAGAAGGCACGCGGAGCTATGGAGGTGGCATTCGGGGCCACCTGGGCGTGTGCCCTCTCCACCACACTGCGTTGCTCTGACAAAGTGAAAGCGTGCCAGGGGAGCCAGCTTGAACTAGGGCAGAAGAGAGTCACAACACACGCTCCCAGTGCGCCCTGGTCTGCGGGAGGATGAGCTGCAGGCCGCCCCGCCCCATCCAAGGCCCTGCAGGAGGGAGTGGCCCAGGCCACCTCTGCCCACAGGCAGGCTCTGTATACAACCCTCCCAGGGCTAAATAAACGCCATAATTTACGGAGAAAAAGGCCTTTCGGGGCCACCTCTGGCTCCGAGGTCTTAGGACTTACAGGACAAAGCCGGCATACATCTTCCCAAGTGACATGTTCCTGTCAACAGTCGTCCTAATGGAAACAGAGCTCCCCGGCCCGGGCCCTGCAGCAGCCCCATCCTTCCCAGGAGCCCTGTCCCCCATGGGCAGGGGAGGAAAGGGAGGGTGCAGGGGTGCAGAGGGCCTCCGGTGGGGGGACTGGAGTGCAGGGTGAGGTGGAGTGGGGAGGGCTCTGGGCCAGGGCAGGCGCAGGGAGAGGGAGGGGCTGCCTTCCTTTTCCCAGGTCACCTGCAGCTCCCTGGGGCTCCTGGGATCACAGCCAGATGCCCTGGAAGCCCAGACCCCTGCAAGGACTCCAGCACCGTGCACTTCAAAGGCCTGGCAGCCCAGGCTGGAATGCCGGAGCCCTGGACTACTGGCTTGTGAGTCAGGCTCTCTGAGGACAGTTGATGCTCAGAGCCCCGCAGAGGGCTGGGCCCAAAGAGCTGTGGAGTCTGCCCTCTCTCCAGGCAGTTTTTACCCATAAAATGCAGATGAAAAGAAAATCAAAAAAACAACCAAAAAAGTTAGCTTCCCAGGACTGTAGTAGATCAAAGGGACCGAGGAAGGCATCCATGAAGGTGTAAACAGTTATGCCAATGTGAGAAAGGAGACAGCAGACAAATAGAAACAAGACGCTAAGGAATTGAATATTGGCTAACAACTGTTTAAGAAAAAAGGAGCAAAAAGAAACAGAAACAGGTAGAATTAATTTTTAGTTCTTTACCTAATATAGCTCCAATAGACTTGAAATTAACATAAAAATAGTGAGATGTTTACATTTCTTTACACTCATTATTCAAATCTGGGTGGATATTTTATACTTTTAGCACATCTCAGTTCCAACCAGCCACATTCCAAGCAAGCACTCAGCTGTCCTAGATAGCTAGGGGTGCCATAGTAGATAGTGCAGAACTACAAGGAAAGTCCTACTTCCGGGGACTTCCTGTGGGCGGGACTTCCTGCGGGTGGGCCTTCTGGTAGACAGGATTTCCTGTTTGCTTTGTGACCACTCTGCACCCATTCTGGTTGAGCTGAGGGGTTCTGTGTGCAGTCCAGATCCTTAGCCGACCCCAGGCCATGGCTTCTTGAAGTGAGGGTGTGTGAAACCAAAGACCAATCAGGTCATTGACTTAATCTTTTCTATTTCCATATCTTTAACATTTTATACTTTCAGAGAAGAAAGATCAATTAAAAAAAAAAAACTCTTTGTGTATAGACAAGATGAGTGAAGAGTTTCAGCAACAAGAATGTCCATGAAGTGTTCTTTAGAAACGCAGACAAGTTCAAAACGGCTTCCATGTCCCACAAAGGCCCTGGACAGAGGCGGGGACTGCCGAGTGACCACCAAATATGGCCTCCTTGAGGCACTTGGTGGCTTTGGTAAAGAGTGGGTGAGTTCCACGGGGAGGGAAGCCAGACTGGAGTGTGTTCAATTGAAACCTGCCTCAGGAGGCTGGCTGGTCCCATTTCTGTGTTTGCAACAAGAAAACCTGGGTGAGCACAGAGCAAAATGCCAACTGGTTCTCTCCGGCTGGCACGATGATGGTGTTTCTCTGCTTTCTTCTTTTGTTTATCTGTATTTTCTTTTTTTTTTTTTTTTTTTTTTTTTT
>PVLC010013027.1:6439-42847 GCA_004027655.1 Graphiurus murinus | reverse complement strand
GGAAAACATTATGCTAAGTGAGATTAGTCAGTCACAAAGAGTTAAGAAGCATATGTTCTCCCTAATATGTGGATGCTAGGGAGAAGAAGGGGCATAGGAGGGTCTCCAGATGAAAAGGAGTGATCCTCAATAAGCAACGAAGTTGATTTAAGTGTAGTGGACGCAGGGGGCAGAGGGACACCCTAAAGCACATGATGTTTGTACACAATCATATCAAGGTCACTCACTGAAGTGAACCTGAGGGGGAGGGAGGGGGAAGGAATGGGGTGGGAATTGGGGAAGGGATCAAATGAGAATTGTGTGCAAATATGTTGTTAACAACTTGTACTTAACAAAGATGTATGCTATATTGCATGAATTACTACAATAAAAAATTTAAAAAAAAAAGAAAATATTCTTTGGGAAACTGAAAGTGCACACTCTTATAATGAACTAAAGGGAGACCTGTTCAATCCTTTTCTCTATTCCATTCACCATCAGATGCAGTACACTTGGTTAAGTACAGCTGTATACTCATCTTCTGCAGAAAGCATTAAAGTATACAACTAATTCCATCACCCTTTTATGAATTGGGATAATAAAATGTTGAAGTAGTGCTATGAGTAATGCTTAGCAATTAGTAATTTACTCCTAAGTCAAATCCAGATTCTTGTACTATGGAATTAGGCAGAGAGAAAAAGTTAGAAATAGGAAAGACATTTACTTACATTCCTGTGTCATCTCTTATCTTCCTCTTCCCCATCTTCCCCGCAATATTTCAACAATGATGATCCTCCTTTTTTCCATGTATATTGTATTTTAATGCATATTCATTCAACATGAAAGCCATTTTCAGTATTTTATCATGCCAGAAATTTAGTAACTTGGTGTTTCAACTGCATATTCTGATTTTGAACCAGTCCCCTAAATGTCCATGGTAAGCTATGTGATATTTCTTAGACCATTATAAAATTGTGCCTATAGTAAAATTGTTTCCATGATCAAAAGATATATAAACAGAGGATTCAAACTAAATGATACCTTTTTTGAGAGGTCTATTAGAAAGTTAAAACTTTGCTTCAGTCAGTATGCATGCATATCCAAATGAAGACTGAGAATTGATTTCAGTCAAGACTGCTCAATAGCCACACAGATCTATAGGTAACAAGCTACCAGGAAACATCCAGCAGGCATCTTGCAGTTGCTTTTAATTGCTGAGGCCTTGTTGACAAACAGAAACTCTGTTAACCACAGTTTCAGATTTCTGAGGATAATAGTGGGCTGCATCTTTATTGTGTTTGTTTTGTTGCATTGTTTAAAGGCCTCCATAGCCACTAATCTTGTATAGAAGGTTACCTCTAAAGCACAAACTAGAGCATTTATTTGTTGCATTTAATCTATGATTAATTATCATAACAATGTTAAGAGGTATAATTTGCATATAAATGGCTACAGATACATAAAGTATAAAATGTGATATGTCTGATCTGTATACATCTATGAAACCATCACCACCATCAACATAAGTAACATATCCATCATCCTTTAGAATGTCCTCAGGCCTCTTTAAAAATCCTTCCCTCCTACACATTTCTATACTAATTCTCCGGTATCAGTCAACAGTAATATGCTTTCTGCCACTAAATCTGGTTTATATCTTCTAGAACTTTTTATCTAGTGGAATAAAATATAGTGTATGCTCTTTTTGTCAAGCCTCTTGCATTAGTATAATTATTTGAGTTTTATCCATATTTAAGAATATTGTAGCTATCCTTGGTTCTTAATTCATTGATATAATTTTTGGATAAAATTATGTTGCACTAAAAGCAAATATGTTAGTACTTTAACTAGAATCGTATTAAGCCTATAGATAAATTTACTTGATAATATCAGAAACTTCTATCTTGAAAATTCTATGTCTTTATATCAATAGACATTCCATGTTTTTTTCATTTATTTGGTAATTACTTAGGCCTTTGAAATCAAATTAAGATTTTTCCCCATTGATTGTCAGAATTTCCCATTATATTTATCCAGAAATATCATGTCTGCATTTATGTTGCTATAAGTAAAATATTTAGATATTTGCTTTGTGTGATAGATTTGAAATGATTTTAACTTTGTCATTTCTTATTTTGTTTATACTGTGATTTTTCATCATTGATATTATCTTTAGATATAACATTTAATTTATTTTTACTAGAATATTTAAACAAAGACAAGAGAGAAGATTCTGAAATGAAAAAAAATAGAGACCAAAATAAATATTTTAAATTATAAATTGAATGTTAAGTGTTGAAAGAAGATGAAGCTTCCAGAAAGAAATAAATGTTTTATACATATAAACTATATAAAATACATGTAATATGTAATATGAAAATATTTATGATAAACTAAAATGGTTCTATTAGGTACTTATCTGAAGTTAAACTCTGAAAAGAGATGTAAGATGACTTGAGATGAATCTCAGCTGTCAGATCTGAATCTGCCTTCAAGTAAGTAAACTTTGCTTTGTGATTAATAAAAAAGCAAAAAATAAAGCTCTATGAATTGACTTTTAAAGGAATTTGATCACAAATTTTCATATACCCACTATGTTACTAAGTAATTTTTATATTTTAATTAGCATTTTATATTTTAATTAGAAAATGAATCCATAAATCATGTAAATAAGAAAGATATTATATTAAAAAAGCAGGATGACTACAGTATCAGTTATGAGAAATAGAGTGAAGCAATTTGAACAATGGAAAGACAGCCTAACTTCTCTCGGACTCAGCAATTTATGTCAGATTGCTTCTTATTTCAAAGAAGTTTCTTTCTATATGGGATCATTGAGAGAGTCATCATGTTAGTAGATATGTTGTTTTCTATTTCTCTATTGAGATTATATAGGAAATATAAAAATTAATTTGAATATATACTTAAGGTAGCATAAATATTTTAATAATATGAGAAAAGTGATGTTAAAAATTACAATGTCTGACAAAATACCTGAAAAGATCCATTTATAAGAATGAATGGTTTATTTTGGCTCATAGTTTCAGAGGTTTCTGTTCATGGTCAGCTGAGTCCATTACTTTTGGGTCTGTGTGAGGCAAAACATCATGATGGGGAGTATGTGGTGGAGTCAAGTTGCTTACCCCATGACAGCATGGAAGGCAAGAGAGGAGAGGAGAGGACAGGAAGGAGAGGAGAGGTCACTGTTTATGAATGGTTGAGAATTAATAGTATTTTCTTGGGAGGTTAAGACAAGATGATCATAGGATTGAGGCCAGCACTCCATAACTTAGTGAAACTCTGTTTCAAAAATCCTGTAAAAATGCCTGGGTTGTGACTCAGAGTTGGAACTCCCCTGTATTCAATCTCCAGTGCCACACAAAAAAAGAATGAATTGCATTTAAAACACATTAGTCCTGTATATCTCTCTGGTCTGCATAAGTAACTGAACACCTTAGGAGATATGGAATAGTAATGTGAGCAATGTCATTTAATACTCACTTGAGAGGTTGAAGCAGGAGAAAGAATTGCAAGTTCAATGCCAGCCTTGGCAACATAGCTAGACCCTGCCTCAAAATATAAAACAAAAAGGGGTGTAGAGTGTCCTTGGGTCCAATCCTCAGTACCTCAAAACAAACAAACAAATAAATAAACAACAGAAACAGGAAGAAAATCCCACTTATAAGTAAAAATAGCTTTAAAAAAAAGAGTGAAAAGAGTAAGAAAATAACCACAAAACAGTCTTAACTTACAAGGCTTATGAATCAGAGATACTAGCATATAAATTTTTATTGACTTAACAATTCTCTGAAATTATATATCAGTTATAGCTGTGTCCCTGAGGATAATGTAACTTTTCCATTAGAATGATTAAAATAGAAAACAAATTTTACCTCATTAAATTAATTTAATAATCATTCAGCACTTCATTATTTAAGGGACTGTAAAAAGTTAAAAAAAAAGTCTCAGTCTAGCTGGGTGCAATGGCCCTTCAGAGCTTGTCATGAGTGGTTCCATTCCTGTGCCTCCATCTTCAGAAGGTTCACTTACATCAAAACATAAGAACTTTTTTATCTCTGTTAAAATTTTGTCTTATGAGAAAATTGTTTGATAGTTTGGCCACCTATGAAATCAAGAGAAAATAGAAGAAAGCAGAAGTGCACATCCCCAGGCCAAAGGAGCAGAGATGAGTGGGGGAATGAGGCTGTGTGGATTGAGAGAGGTTTTAAGGAATAAAAAATACTCAGTCCCCAGTCCCCCATGCTAGTCTGGGCAGTTCCCGTTCTAGGCCCAGGCCCTTCATTTGCTGGCCCTGCTCTGGTAGGTAACCGGTAGCACTGAGGGCCAAGACTGCAGGCTGGAGGGTGGGGAAGCAATGATGCCACTGGGCACATTAGCTTTAGCCTGGACATGCTAAAGATGTTCCTGGCTGAGCTGGCTGCAGGGCTTGGGGTTGGACCCAGGCTGCCTTTGGAGATTTAGAACTTAATTTTAGACATAGATATGTTATTCTCTTTTTTTACACTCACAAACATGAAGTTGGTCTACCAAAGTAACTAGAAAAACAATCATAATAAAATATGATAGGGCAGGACTGCATAATGGAAACTGATGGTGAATCATAGTTGCCTCTCCTTACAGCTCTGCTTAACCTTTGGAGTGGTCATTGTCTGTCTGAGTCTCAATACAGTTAAAGCCTATGGTGCTGGGAACAACATCAGCCTCGCACAGTGGACCTGAGGATCAATGCCCTCATGGAGCTGGTATCACCCACCGCCAGATCCAGTGCTCAATGCATGTTAGTGTCACCTCCCTTAATATGATAAAAAATGGCAGGGAAAGAGATTCATTTTCCCTGGGATTCAGTCATTGAAGTCCTTAGAGAAGAGTGGGCATTTAATGGGGTCATAAAAATAAAGAATTAGAAGAGAAATAAAGTAAGCAAAATTGTGAAGTCACACATATGCAAAGCACATGTGACTGAACTTAGGGCTGATTGAGGGTTTAGTGTAGAAATGAAACACAAAATAATTGGTTTATGAAATGACATTTTATGAGTATAAAGCACCAATAAAAATAATAATTTATGACAGACATTTTACTTTGTAAGTGGGTAATACTTAAAAAATTAAATGATAGAAAATTACCCACATGGGACATTGGTTTAGAAACATAACTTTCACCCCAAATGACATCTCCAAAACTAATTATTCAGCATCAGTTGATTATTTTCCTAATGATAAAACCATCACAGAACCTAAATGAGAGGCATGACAAGGTATTTTACCAGGAGAAAAAAATCATGGTGCTGATGCCTTGAATGTAGGAATGGAACAATTAAATTCAGGTAAAATCCAGGAGCTGTTTGTGTTATATTTACATTTTGTCTCTTTTAGTTACAATTATTCTTATGGTTTATTTCTACATAGCCTATATTGTATATGCTATATCAATAAGTTTAATGTTTCAAACAATAAAAATAAAATATTAAACACTCAAATTATGTTACTGTGACTGCAATAGATATGCAAATAACAAAACATCTGAAATTGCCAAGATGTGCATGGCTTGGCTCCTAGAAAATTTCATTTGCATTGGATTTCTGAGATTTTTAAATACTCTATATTTTAATGTCTGCACTTTTTTGTCATTCACTGCTCTGGTGGAAGTAAAGTGCTTCATGCTTTATTTGCATTTCCTTCTAAAATTTCATTTCACATATCTAAAGAGGCCCTAGTTATGGAGTAGTGAGGAAAAGTAGGGAAAAAAAGAGCACTTAAGACTCCAGTGCTTAACTTCTACACCTCAACACTTTTGAATAATTTATTCTCTACAATATAAAGCCCCCTTGTATATTTTCTAAGTACTGGATACCGAACAGCAAAAATGAATAACAAAATCCAAGTCATTTTTATCACAACTTTATTGTTCCTGTGTGCCACATTTCTGGGCATTTTATTGCTTTTCCACTTTTGTCTAAGCTAATAAAAGAGTCTGATATTTATCTGCTATCTAAACAATTCAGTAGGAACTGTGAGGATAATAAAAAGATGACTTATAATCCATTTGGATAATTTCTTGAAGCAGGTTTAGAACTGTCTCATAAGTCTCATCTTAATGTGAAATAATATAATTCATAAAACACTAGCACTGGAGTGGAATTAAGAAAGAGGTTTAGTACAAAGCGCTGTATTAGATCCAGGTGGAATGATGCTTAAATCAGTCTAGTCAAAATCATTCTCTTTTGCAAAATAGAATAGAATAAAATAAAATATTTTCTGTGTAACGTTTTGACAAATAGTTTAGAAGATTTTGCCAATATGTAAATGGATATCAGCAAGACCAGAAAATATATTATACAACATAGGAGATAATTTTTATGAGAAAACATGGTAAATCACAACAATGCCCCTGCCCTCTGTATAAGACTTGTCATCCTCACTGGATATTTTCTCTTTAATAATATGCCTCTAGTATTTTTTTCTTCTTTTGTACCCTTAATGTCCCTTCTGCAATATTTCCCTGCTTAAAATTCTTCAGTGGTATATATATATATATATATATATATATATATATATATATATATATATATATATATATATATTGGCTTTCATTGCTGGGATAAAATATCTGAGACCGTGAACTTTGGAGGAGGAAAGGTTCATTGTGGTTTGTGGTTTCAGTTGATGGTTGACCTCACTGCCTCTGGTGAGGCAGAACACCATAGTGGGTAGTTCACAGCTGTTCAACTCATGGTGGTTGGGAGAGAGAGAGACAAGAAAGAGCCAGAGTCCCAAATCCCCTTTAAAGGCATGCCACCAATGGGCTAACTTCCTTCCACAAGGCTGCACCTCCTACAGACTCCACCACCTCCCAGGGGGCCACAGGCAGCTGACCAGGTCTTTAACACATAGCCTTTGGGAAACATTTCAGAACCAAATGATATCAGCACCCCATTAGAGTTAGAATATATTTCTAATGTTTAACTAGGTGTATAAATCTGTTTGTACCTCCCTTACCCAGGCTGTTATCACTAAGACTGCTGTAGCCATGCTGGTTGTTGTCTTTATGTGTGTGTGCAGTACTACGGATTGAACCCAGGGCCAATTATCACTGAGCTATACCTCCAACCCTTTTAAATTTTATTTTGAAACAGGGTGTCACTAAATTGCTGAGGCTGGCCTTGAACCTATAGTCCTCCTGTTTCAGCCTCCCAAGTACTGGGATTATAAATGTGTCTCAGCTTTGGTTGTTTTCTGTTCCTTGAATTTATCAAAGTAGTTCTTGCTGCAGTATTTACTATTGTTTCTTTGTGAATTTCAGTTCTCCCAGATCTGTGTATGGCTAGTTCCTTTTTTCTATTCAAGTCTGACCTCAAATATAAGAACTCTCAGACCACCCAAATACAAGAAGACTTCTCACCCTGAGCTTTCAGGCTCTTCTTAATCACATTGCAATGTTTGTTTTCTCCATTATACTTAACACTAAGATAATTTTTCACATTAATTTACTTATTTAGATTTCAATCTCTTCATTGTTGAGTTTATCTTCAAAAGGACAAAGCCATCATCTGCATGGTAAGCTTCTGAATCACAAATATCCCTAACCCAGCCCAACACATCCTGATTTCTTGCTGTAAAATTGCAAAATAGATGAGCTTATGGATGTATAACATATTGTTTTGTTCAGTAGTATCTATAAAAGCCTCTCTATAGATACTTCAACCTGAACTATATTGTGTTTATGGGAGAAGGAAGGTCATATTCAAATGTGGCAAATATGGCAAATATTTAATTTTTAAGCCCTAAAGTATTATATAGAGTTGTAAACTATGAAGAATTTTAAGCTGAGTCTACTCTACCTGGTATTTTCACTCATTCATTTACATTTACATGCAAACAATATATTCATTAAAAGACTACTAAAGTGCTAGCCATTTGTTATATAAGAGGGCATTAAAAGTGATATCTTCAGATTTTGTCAAGTGTATTATCTAATGGGGTGAAGGAGCAACAAAAGATTTGCACAGAATAATGTAAATTACAATGATTATAAATGTGACAAATAAAAGCAATAGGAAGCTTTAAGATTATATAATATAGGAAATTGACTTATATGTAAATTATACCTATTTTACTAATAGGCATAATTTGTTAATATATAAATATTAATTTTTATTAATATATTGCTAAAGTTTAACTTTTATTTTTATTGAATATTGAGTAAATACACACTGATTTTTTAATGTGTGGATGATGTTAGGTATGGGAGTAATAAAAATATGCATGCTCAATATTCAGGTTCAGAAATAGAATTTACCATTGTTTCCTAAGTCTTTTATGAGTGCATCTATAGTCCCAGTAGCTCTCTTTTTCCTTAGGGGAATATTTCTTGGTTTGTAATTTTATTGTTCTATTTTTAATTTTATAACATATGTTTGTGATCTTAAAGCTTATGTTTAGTTTATTAAGTTTATTTAGCATATTTAAGTAGAAACTATTCTATGCAATCTATGATTTTTTTCTTTTTTTCTAAATATTTTCTACTATATCAATTTACCCACAACTCATTTCTCCATTCTATTTCTGATAAGCATTTGAATTCTTTGGGGCTTATGTGTAGCACATTAAAGATTCTTGTATGTGTCATCTGATGATGTGTAAATATTCCTCTAGAGTGTATAAATAGGGAGAAATTGTAGAATGATATATGTTCTCATCTTCATATTGGTAAGGTGATGCAAAATTATTTTTCTGAATTCATTCTTTTTTATAAGCAGTGCATACAAGTTGAATCATTTTTTACATGTTCTTGAAGGCTTGATGATGATAGATTAAAAAAAACAGCCTCTGTTAGAAAAAGTATATGGTTTCAATTTGCATTCAAATCACACATAGAGCCTTTTTAAATTGAATCAGGAAGATATAGAAAATTTAAACTAACCAATAGCAACTGAAGAGATTGAAGCAGCAATAAAGAGCCTTCCATCAAAGAAAAGCCCAAGTCCAGATGGTTTCCCTGCCGAATTTTATAAGACCTTTATAAAAGATCTAATCCCCAGTACTTCTCAATTTGTTCCATGAACTAGAAAGAGACAGAATTCTCCTAAACAAATTCTATGAAGCCAGCATCACATTAATGCCAAAACCAAATAAAGACAGCTCAAGAAAAGAAAACTACAGATTAATATTTTTGGTAAACTGAGATGCAAAACTTCTAAACAAAATATTAGCAACACACATTCAAAACCACATCAAGAAAATTATACACCATGACCAAATTGGATTAATCTCAGGGATGCAAGGCTGTTTCATCATAAGAAAAACAATCCATATAATTCATCACATAAACAGAATTAAGGACAAAAATCACATGATCATTTCAGTAGATGCTGAAATCCAACACCCATTCATATTAAAAACACTGCAGAGAATTAGAAGTAACTTACCTCAACATCTGCAAGGCAATATGCAATAAACCCATGGCCAGCTTGATATTGAATGGGGAAAAACTATGAAAATTTTCTTTAAAATCAGGAACAAGACAAGAATGCCCACTATCACCACTCCTTTTCAAGATAGTATTTGAGACTCTAGACAGAGAAATAAGGCAAGAGAAGTAAATCAAATTAATACAAGTAGGAAAAGAAGAACTGAAATTATTTCTATATGCAGATGATATGATCCTATCCTTATAAAACCCAACAAACTCAATGAAAAGACTTTTAGAATTGATTAACAAATTCAGCAAAGTGTCAGGATACAAAATCAATTTTAAAATCAGAAGTTTTTCTATATGCCAAACATAAATCCACTGAAAAAGAAATCCAGAAAACATTTTTATTCACAATAACCTCAAAAACAATAAATACTTATAAATAAATCTAACCAATGAGGTAAAACACTTCTACAATGAAAATTATAAACACTAAAGAAAGAAATTGAAGATCCTAGAAGTTGGAAGGAGCTCCCATGTTCTTGGATAGGCAGAACAAAATGGCCATCCTTCTAAATGTGATCTAAAGTTTCAATGCAATTCCTATTAAAATACCATGATCATTCTTTGCAGATATAGAAACATCAGTCCTTAAGTTCATTTAGAACAACAAAAGACATAGAATAGCCAAAATAGTTCTCAGCAATAAGAAACATGCAGGAGGCATCATAATACCTGACTTCAAACTATACTACAGAGCCAAGGAGAAAAAAAAAAAAAAAAAAAAAGCATGGCGTTGGCTCAAACACAGAACATAGACCAATGGAGCAGAATAGAAGATTCAGAAACAAATCCATACATTTGAGCAGGGCATGGTGGTGCATGCGTATAATCCCAGCATTTGGGAGGCTGAGACTGGAGGATCTGGGTTCGTGGCCAGTCTCAGCTACCTAGTGAGGCATTCCGCAACTTAGTGAGACCCTGTTTCAAAATAAAGAATTAAATATAGGGCTGGGGGCATAGCTTGGAGATAGAATGCCCCTGAGTTCAATCCCCAGTACTGAAAAAAAAAAAATCCATACATTTATAGCCAATTTATTTTTAACAAAGGGGCCAAAACTATACACTTGAAACAAAGATAGTCTTTTCAACAAATAATTTTGTCAAAACCAGTTAACCATATGCGGAAAAATGGAAATGAATCCTACTTTCTCATCTTACACAAGAGTTAATTCAAGATGGATCAAGGACTTGGAATGCAGTTGCTTGAAGAAGGCATAGGACCAACATTCCAACATATAGGCATAGATAAAAACTTCCTCAACAAGACCCAAAGGCACAAGAAATTAAAATGAGGATTAATAAATGGGATTGCATTAAACTGAAGAGTTTCTGTGCAGCAAAGGAAACTATCAAGAACCACAACAAAGAGCAAACAGAATGGGAGAAGATCCTCGCCAGTCACTCCTTTGATATCTAGAATATGCAAAGAACTCAAGAAACTCACTGCTAAAGAAACAAACAAACCAATAAAGATACACAATTGAACAAACAGACACTTCATAAAAGAAGAAATAAAAATGGCCAACAAATGTGTGAAAAAATGTTCAACATCTTTAGTGATTAAATCAAAACTACCCTGAGATCTTACATAACCCAAATTAGAATGGCAATCATTAAAAATACAAGCAATAATAAATGCTGATGAGGAGTTGGAGAAGTAGAAACTCTGATACAGTTTTGCTGAGACTGCAAATTAGCGCAACCACTTTGGAAAAGATTGTGGAGGATCCTTAGAAGAATGAGAATTAATTTACCATATGACCCTGCCATACCACTCCTGGATATCCATCCAAAGAAAAAAATGAAACCAGACTACCATATTAATTCATGCATATCTATGTTTATAGCTGCACAATTCATAATTGGCAGACTAGGGAACTAGACAAAATGTCCGTCAACAGAAGAATGGATTATAAAATTATGAGAATTCTACTCAGTCATAAAAAATGACAAAATTATGTCATTTGCAGGAAAACTAAGGGAACTGGAGAATATTATGCCAAGTGAGACTAGTCAGTCTCTTCAATTGTGTTTTGTTTTTCCCATTAGCACTTATCATAGATATTATATATTTTATTTATTTGTTTAGTTTATTTTTTCCAACAACAGAATGTAAGCTCCATGAGAAGACAGGTTTTCTCCATCTTGTTCTGTATTATATCCCCATTTCTAAGAAGAAGATGTTTAATATAGAAGATACCTATGAAAAACAATTCATGTAATTCATCACATAAAAAGAACCAAAGACAAAAATCACATCATTTCAGAGAAACATTCAACAAAATTCAACACACATTTGTCCTAAAAGCACTGAATAGAATCAGAATAGAAGTAACATACCTCAACATCATAAAGGCAATATACAATAGACCTATAGAAAACATCATATTAAATGGAGAAAAACCATGAGAATTCCCACTAAAAATTAAAACAAGACGAAGGTGTCTTATTATCACTACTTCTGTTCAATGTAGTACTTAAGACTCTATCCAGAGCAATAAGGCAAGAGAAGGAAATCAAAGGTGTACAAATAGGAAGGGAAGAACTAAGACTGTCCCCATTTGCAGAGGACATTATAGTATACTTAGAAGACCCAAAAACTCAACCAAAGACTTATAGAACTCATTCATGGGAATGAACCTACCATATGATCCAGCAATACCACTTCTGGGTATCGACCCAAAAGAATAGAAAACAAACTGCCAGACTAATCAGTTCTTAAATTATTAATCTTAAAAAACAGAAGTTTTTCAGTAGGCAGAATAAATATTACCAAAATGGTCATTCTTCAAAAACAAAAAAAATCTACGGATTCAATGCTATACCCATTAAATTACCAAGGTCATTCCTTAAATACAGAAAAGTCAGTCATTACATTCATTTGGAACAACAAAAAGCCCAGAATAGTCAAAATGGTTCTCAGCAACAAGAACCACCCAAGAGACATCACAATACCTGACTTCCAACTATACTACAAATCCATATTAATAAAAACAGAATGGTGTTGTCACAAACGCAGACATATAGGCCAATGGAGCAGAATAGAAGACTCAGAAACAAATCCACACACTTACAGCCAATTGATTTTTGAAAAGAGGCAAGAAACATACATTGGAAAAAAAGCCTCTTCAACAAATGGTCTTGGCAAAACTGGTTAATTATATGCAGAAAATGGAAATAAACCCCACTTTCTCATCTTGCACAAGAGTCAATTCAAGATGGATCAAAGACCGCGAAGCCAGACCAGAGACCTTGCAGCCACTTGAAGAAGGCATAGGTCAAACACTTCAACACATAGGCACAGGTAAAAACATTCTCAAGAGAACCCCCAAAGCACAAACAACCCAAAGGAAGATCAATACATGGTATTGCATTAAACTGAAGAGCTTCTATGCACCAAAGGATACCATCAAGAACCTCAACAGAAAGCCTACAGAATGGGAGAATATTTTTGCCAACTACTCCTCTGATAGAGGACTAATATCCAGAACATAGAAAGAACTCAAGAAACTCATCACCAAGAAAAAAATAACCCAATAAAAATGGGTAAATAAACTAAATAAACACTTCACTAAAGAAGAAATGCAGATGGCCAATAAATGTATGAAAAAATCATCAGCATCATTAGTAATCAGAGAGATGCAAATCAAAACTTCCCTAAGACTTTGCCTAACACCAATTAGAATAGCAATTATTAAAAATACAAATAATAACAAGTGCTGGAGAGGGTGTAGAGAAGTGAGAACTCTAATATTTTGTTGGTGGAATTGTAGATTAGTACAATCACTTTGGAAAACAGTCTGAAGGATACTGGGATGAATGGGAATGAACCTACCATATGATCCAGCAATACCACTTCTGGGTATCGACCCAAAAGAATAGAAAACAAACTGCCAGAGTAATGTATGTGTATCTATGCTTATTGCTGCACAATTCACAATTGCTAAGTTATGGAACCAGACAAGAAGCCCATCAATAGATGAATGGATTACTATGGGACAGGTACAGAATGGAATTTTACTCAGTTATAAAGAAAAACAAAAGAAAATAACTTGCAGCCAAGATTCTCCTACCCAGCAAAACTCTCTCTCAAAATTGACGGGGATATAAAAACCTTTCATGAAAAACAGAAACTGAAAGCATTCATGTCTTCCAAACCAGCACTAGAGAAAATACTCAAACAGATTAACTACAAAGAAGAACTAACAAGTAAACATCAGAACCAGAGAAACAATAATTTCCAGGAAGCAAACAACTAAGCAAAGAAGAACAACCACTACTGCAAACAGAAGTCAAAACCCAAAATTTTAGGAATTAAAAATCATCTCTCAACACTCACACTAAACATAAATGGTCTCAACTCGCCAATAAAAAGGCACAAGGTGGCAAAATGGATCAAAACCCAGAATCCATCTATATGCTGCCTGCAATAAACGCACCTTACATACAAAGATTCCCACAAAGGTGAAGGGCTGGAGTAAGGTAATTCATGCCAATGGAACTCGAAGACAAGCAGGAGTAGCAACTATGATATCGGATAAATTAGATTTCAAGACTAAGCTCATCAAAAGAGACAAAGAAGGTCACTTTTTACTAGTAAAAGGAACAATACAGCAAGAGGAAATAACAATTATCAACATCTATGCCCCAAACATAGGGCAGCCACTTTCATAAAACAAATTCTACATGATATAAAATCCAACATAGATCCCAATACACTAATACTAGGAGACTTCAATACCCCTGTCACATCACTAGACCGATCTTCAAAAAAAAAAGGTCAGTAAGATGCTTCAGACCTAAATAATACCATAAACCAAATGGACCTGTTGGACACATACAGAATATTTCACCCAACTACAGCTGAATTCACATTTTTCTCAGCAGCACATGGAACCTTCTCCAAAATAGACCACATTCTGGGCCACAAAGAGAGCACTAGCAAATTCAAAAAATGTAACATAATTCCCTGCATCTTTTCAGATCACAATGAAGTGAAACTAGAGATCAACTCTAAGAAGACCCAGAGTAACCATGTAAACACCTGGAGACTGAACACCACATTGCTGAATGAGGAATGGGTCATAGAAGAAGTAAGGGGAGAAATTAAAAAATTCCTAGAAACCAATGAAAACAGAGACACAACATATCAAAACCTCTGGGACACCTTAAAGGCAGTACTGAGAGGAAAATTTATAGCACTGAGTGCCCACATAAGAATAATGGAAACTCACCAAATAAATGAGCTAATGACACAGCTCAAAACCCTTGAAAAACAAGAACAGTCCAACCCCAAAGCCAGTAGAAGACAGGAAATTATGAAAATCAGAGCAGAAATTAATGAAATAGAGAATTAAAAAAACAATACAGAAAATCAACAAAACCAAAAGCTGGTTTCTAGAAAAAATAAACATGATAGATAAACCATTGGCCAACCTAACCAAAACAAAGAGAGAATGAACCCAAATTACCAAAATAAGAGATGATATTACCACCAACAGTGCAGAAATACAGAGGATCATCAGAAACTATTTTGAAAAACTATACTCCAACAAAATGGAAAATCTGGAAGTAACTGACAATTTTTTAGATACATATAACCCTCCTAAGTTGAGTCAAGAAGATATAAAAAACTTAAATCAACCCAAAACATCAAAGAAATAGAAACAGCAATAAAAAGTTTACCATCAAACAAAAGCCCAGGGCCAGATGGTTTTCCAAGTGAATTTTATAAAACATTTATGGAAGAACTAATCCCAATACTCCTCAAACTATTCCGTGAAATTGAAAGAAACGGGACCCTCCCAAACACTTTCTATGAAGCCAACATCACACTAATACCAAAGCCAAATAAAGACAGCTCAAGAAAAGAAAACTATAGGCCTATATCACTGAGAACCTAGATGCAAAACTGCTAAACAAAATACTAGCAATGCACATTCAAAACCACATCAAGAAAATTATCCACCATGACCAAGTCGGGTTCATCCCAGGGATGCAAGGCTGGTTCAACATACGAAAAACAATCCATGTAATTCACCACATAAGCAAACTCAAAGACAAAAATCACATGATCATCTCAACTGATGCTGAAAAAGCATTTGACAAGATCCAACGTCCATTCATGCTAAAAGTACTGCAGAGAATTGGAATAGAAGGAACATATCTCAAAATCACAGAGGCAGTATACAATAGACCTACAGCCAATATCATATGCCCTTAACATATGTGATACTATATTCTCCATAATTTCAATCAACAATAATTCTGTCCTGTTTTTCCTAGTCTCCTTTGCCAGTTCTTCCTTTAACTGATAGATAAGTTTTCAGGTTCCTCAAGCTCCTGTGTTTTGTAATTTTCTCATCATAAACCATATGCATGCAATTTTGTCATACATCTTAACAGCACTGCATTCCATCATATGATAACATCTAGTCTTACATCTGTAGGCCATTAACTTCTCAAAGATAATACAAAGAAAACGTTACTAGGTTATCCTGGTTTTAGCAGAATCATATTTGTTTCAGCAACTCTATGGGAATTACCATTAGACTGTATTATCATGGGCAATTGGAAGAAATATTAACCCAGTAGAAGGAACCAAATTTGCTAAGGAAATAAATTAAGCCGTATTATTTTTTCAGTTGTACCTTTCAGTAACAAGAAATGTTGTATATTGAGTCAAAAGATCTTATGAAAACTGTCCAATGTGGATATAAATCTGAAAATATGTCTCTGAACAGTGTCAATAGTGGAAGACAATTTGAGACAGGAAATTGTATGTACTTTTTCTGGCTATTGTTTTAAAAGTGAATGTTTTCATTCAAAAATGGCTCTTTATCTTTTACTCAACACTATGTTGGCTACAAAAATATGTAGTTTTCATTTTCTTTATATTCCAAAAGGCATTGCATTATTTATTTTACCCTCAGATAGATGTAGCTTATATTCGATTTATTACCATTCCTTGGAGAAATATGTCATGTATTTTTATTAAACTATGTATTTTACCAGGATGTGGGGTATGTTGCAAAACTAATGTTCCCAGAACTTTGTAAAATTAAAAAGGAAGGAAGATTCTGAAAATCTCTTCAAAGGATTATAAATAATTGCTTTTCTCTTAGGTAATCATCAACAAGTCTGCCTTTTCATTTTTTTTTTCTGCCATGGGGTCATAAATAAATGGAAAAAAATAGAAAATTTAAATCAGCATGTATATAATTGAATACAAAATCAATATTATATTTTTATTAAGTTTAAGTTCAATTTCCCCAAATGGAACATCATCAATGTAGAAATATTTCTCTTTATATGTGCTCTTCTTTCTATCTTGAGTAAAGCAGAGCATAATTTAAATAAAAGTTCAGGTATTATTCCTACTTAAAATACTAAATAAATAGAAGGCTTGTAAATTTGTAGATATATTATGTGGTTTGTATGAATGATAAAGTGATATAATAATATGCTAATTGTGGGATCTAGATCTGACCCCATTCTCTCTGGAAATTTCCAAGGAAAGATGGGTCAGTGGAAAGGGATCTCTACTGTGATCACTGTAAGCACCAGTCTCTAATGGTCCATGATGTATTTTCAAGACTTGCACAATATCAGTTTCAAAGGGCACGGAGAGATGGGGCAACTTACTTGATTATAGGAACATTAATATGTAAGGAGACTAAAATGTCATAGGTAGCAATGAAGATTAGTTGAATGTTTTAATATATATTTTCTTATTGATCATAATAGAAATGTTTGGCATGGATTATTTTTAACAATAGTTTTAAAAAGGAAGATTAGTGTAGATATTTTAAGAAATATTTAATATTGATCTTAATAGAATTATTCTGCATGGATTGTTATTTAGCATTTCACTTATATTGCAATAAAGAAAAATATATATTTATATATAGTATATATTATTTCTTTGTTACAAGCATTCAAACTTTCTCTATGCTTTATGATTTTTCTGTTATTGTGTCTTTTTTCCACCTCAATATCTACATTCAGTCGATTATGAATTACCACTACCAAATTGTTTGATGTCAGCAGAACTCGAATCTGTAAGTATATCAGGAAGCTCCTCTATATTCTGATACATTTTTTTTTTTTTTTTTTTTTTTTGCGGTACTGGGGATTGAACTCAGGGGCATTCTACCTCTGAGCTACACCCCCAGCCCTATTTTTTTTTTATTCTTTATTTTGAAACCGAGTCTCACTAAATTGCGGAGTGCCTCACTAGGTAGCTGAGGCTGGCTGCGAACCCAGATCCTCTGGTCTCAGCCTCCCGAATGCTGGGATTACAAGTGTGCACCACCACGCCCGGCTTCTGATACATTTTTATATATTTACTGATATCTGCTTCATTCTTTGTTTTTACAAAATACATCAGATTAATGTAAACAGATTTTTTTAGCACAACCTTTTTTTAAATTTTATTTGTGCACTGTAATCATACATTTTTGTGAGGTACAATCTGGTAGAGGCATACATGCACACTGAGTTAACCCTGAGTCTCAATTAACCCTTCACCAATTCCCACCCCATCCACTCCCCCTCCCCCCTTCTCATATTTGGTTTAGTAATTGACTTTGATATTTTTGTGAATGTATATCATGTGCATTATGGTGTTTCCCGCTCCCCCACTCCCATCACCTTCAGATAGGTCACCTTATTTGCTCATCTAACATTTTCCTTCTTCATCTAGAGTTCCTCCTATAACCTACTTTCTCTCTAGCTTCTCAAATTAGAGAAAGCATCTGACTTTTTTTTTTTTTTCTTCTTGTGACTGACTAATCTCACTTAACAAAATGTTTTCCAGGTCTCTCCATTTTCCTGCAAATGCTATGATTTTGTTTTTCTTTATGGCTGAGTGAAATTCCATCTTGTACATATCCCATAGTTTTATAATCCATTTATCTGTTGGACATCTTGCCTGGTTCCATATCTTCTTTTTCCTTCCTCCCTCCCCTCCTTCCTTTCTTCCTTCCTTCCTCTTTCTTCCTTTCTTTCTTAGCATGTAAAATGCTAAACATATGCTCTACCATGGAGCTACACCCTCAACCTGCTCAATTCTTTTTCAAAATGATGAAAATTTAGTTGCTAAATAATTTGATTTATAACCTGCTGACAGCTTTTATGATCATGAAAAGTTTTCAACAATCCTATACCCTCCTCTACACGATGGCAATTGTTGCCAATGTGGCCAGCATAACATTTATTTAATGAGGTATTATCATTCTGTAGATACAGTTAAAGTGACAATAAGATTAGCTATAAGGGGAAATATAGAATCAATACATTCATAAAAATACTGTACCTAACCTTGAATTGTTTATCATAGGCATTCAAACATATCTACTGAATAAAAGAATAAAAAGTAATTGCTAACTCTTAAAACATATGACTTGAGCTATGATGAACTCTTAAAACATATGACTTGAACTATGATGATTAGTATTTTCTTCTAGATATCTGAAAGATAACTGTTTCATTGTACCTCTAAGCTCCAAACTAAACCAGCAAAAGAGCTAATATTTATCAAATACTATGTGCAGAAAGTGTAATAGGCATATAAAATGCATTAATTCATTTGAATCTTAAGCATATGAAAAAGATATTACTATTATAACCATTTTAAAGAAGGAAAACCAAGGTATAGTAAAGTGAAAGATTTGGTTCCATTAATAATTTTATTATTGTCTCTAAGAAATCAAAAGGTTCACTTAGTAGTATTCACAGTTTTGCCTCTCATGCTTACCATTTTTTTCTGACTTCAGAAAAGATATTTACATTATCGAATTACAAACTGTTTCCCTTATTTGCTCACCTCTTATAATTTTTCACAAGGGAGAAAATTACATCAGATGATTCTCATAAAGCTCTTGGCTCAGTGCCTTGGTGGCGGGGAGAGGCCCTAAGTATGTCTATGATGTGGATGATGATGGAATAATATAGAAGCATTTTGTAAGTAATATGAAGTGGGTCCTCTGATAGATTCTTATCCAGTGGATTTCAGTGAATGAAGTCCAAGGACTAATGAAGGGAATAGAAATATGAAAGTTTATTTTAAGTCAAGGAAACATAGGCAACAAAAGTAGCTTCCCCCCACACCCATGAGGGGAGTAGGAGTCTCTAAAAGAGAGTACAGGAAAGCTCTTGGGAGTGGGTTTTTAAACCTTATTGAGGTTCTCCATCTGCTCTTTTTTGATTGTTCAGAATTAGGTCTTAGGGGACCAAGGCCTTTTGATTAAGTTCAATCCTTGATTTGAATTGTTATCTTGTGGGCTGCTGGGTCCTTATCTTCTAGAGTCCACTGGACTTTAACCTCCCTGCTCACCTTCCCCACTTCTGGGAAGGTGATACAGATAGCCTTTTTTAATCCCTCCTCTTCCCAGGTCTGCCCTGCCTCATAAACACTAAGCAGTGTTCTAATATTTTCAAGTTGCAGGTAGATTTTTTACAAATGAGTTCTTGGAATATAGCCTTTCTCTTGGCAGAAAGTCACTCTTTTATTCCCTTGAATTATAGAACTTGTGCTAATGTGTGCAAGATGAATGACAAAAGGAAACATAAAGGGCTGTTGTGTGCAGGTAAAATGAAATTACCTTAGACGGGGTAGGCAAAAGAAACCATAAAAGGTCCCAGGGCAAGACACATTATCAGCTTTCACAAGAATTCAGATTTAATGAATGCAAAGGAACTGGGGTGATGAGAGCCCATAATTAACAGAGAACTTGAATCTTCACTAGGGGTAGATTTTTGGAAGGAAAAAAGGGAAAGATGACTAAGTACTAGTTTAGGAATAGAGAAAAATCAGTCTTCATTTGTATGCATCTGTAAACAACATCCTGTTATCCTTTGTTGTTGTTTTATTCTAACCCTCCTAGAATATACTAATAGTCATTATCTGTAGTATGTTATCTGAAGACAAAGACAGTAGTTCATTTATCAACCTTTTACCATTATCCCTTTGCTTAAAATTTTCTCAAAAAAAAAAAAAACAAGTACAATAATGTTCTTCAAGTGCTCTAGACATAAGTGAAGCCCAGCATCATCCATTATAACTTATATGATGTGAGAAATATTCTCTGACTGATTATATGAGAATGGAATTTAATGACAGACAATACACTAGCATTTAAAAGCAGAAAAGGAATAATGTTTGGAACTGTAATAGGATTGTGGCCACATTCATAGTATAGTAAAATAGGCATCTCATTTTCCAAAAATTTCTGTAATGCCTATGAGTAATTGTTAAAATCAATTTATTTCTATGTAAATGCAATGAAAGAGAGTTTTTATCATTGAACTGAAAACTAACATCCTTACATGGCTGCTGAATTTAAGGCTTTGTAGTAAGGAGAGAAAACTAAAATGTAAATCACCATGACTGAGAAGAGGTGACAGAATCTGCTTGAATGTTCAAAGCATCCAGGGAAAAGCTGGGCAGGCTCTGCTATAGAAGCATCCCTAAATCAAACCCATAGTTAAGTTCCCAGGCAAAGTGCATGTACATCCAATGCCATCTACTTGTTCTATGACAAATTTTATAAGAGAGGAGAAAACAAAAATAAATGATCTGGGTAATGTGATAGTATTGTCTATTCATTTCAATGACTGTTTTTCTTCACTGGAAAATGTCTTCATTTATATTGGTAAAGCAGCTCCCCTATTTACCCTGACTGGAGGATTTGGCCAATTCTCTGTTCAAATGCTTTAACTCCCAATTAATTGGCGGTTGGACAAAATTACACTTTCAGTTACACTTTAGGCTCTCAGTATCAATTTAGGATGAATTGTCTTCAAAACAAATAAAACATTAGTTGAAAGTAACACAAAAATGCTTTATGTTGTAGTGCACTCTTTTTTCTCTATAAAAGTAACAGCCACATTAACAATAAAAAGGAAGACAGAGTCTCTGATAATTTGCCTTGCAATGGTCTACTGGAAATTCCATGGAAAACTAGATGAAAAGTCCCATCATGGCCAGTATGGCAGCTCATGACTGTGCTAAAGAAGTGCTGGCCTCCAGGGTCCAAAGGAAGTTGTGGCCTTCCTGGTGTTTTGGTTCTTTACCCTCTAGTCAAGTAAGTCTCTTTTACTAAAATTCATATACTAGCATATATTCACATTTTATGAGATCCTCAGATTAATAAAATTAAAAGTAAATATCCCAAGATTTTCCTGATTATCAAGGATTGCTTGAGAAATACTGGATACACTTGAATGGAAATAATGATTACAGAATGCTTTTAAAAATTAGGAAGTAGTTGTGTATGAGGAATTAACATATTCAGACATAATTCTAAAGTTATATTTTATTTATTTGACAAAATCCACAAGACAAAACGTTGATGATCTACTGATTTTAGGCAGTGAAGTATACCTGACTGTGGGTAAATAACTTTCTTTGGTTTATTTCTTCATTCTTAAGAGAAGTATATTTAATTAAGTTATCTCAACATCGATCTCCTGTTGTGCCCCAAACTGCCCTTTGCTATTGTTATTTTTGCTTTTTTCAAAATAAAGTAAAATATATTATTACAAAAAATAAGTTAGAAATGAAAAGGCCAATAATTCCATCCACAAAAGTAAGATAATTAAACTTTAAAAATTAATGCCAAAATTATAAGAAATTTCTAGAAAACATAAAAAGACACAAAACTTTTTCAAAGATAGATTGAATTGTTAGAGAAGTATTCTGTATACTTAGATGAAGAGATTAATTACTGCAAGATACCAAAACTTATGATGTTATTCCAACCACATTAAAAATTGAGCATTTATGTGTTTTATTTCTTTAAACCTTCATGACTTAACTATAAAATTACCAGAAAAACAACAACAAAAAAAACCCCATAAACTCTGTGTGTGTGTGTGTGTGTGTGTGTGTGTGTGTGTGTGTGTGAGAGAGAGAGAGAGAGAGAGAGAGAGAGAGAGAGAGAGAGAGAGAGAGAGAGACTGGGGATTAAACCCAAGAGCATTCTGTGTCTGAGCTACACCCCAGCCCTTTGTATTTTTATTTTGAAACAGGGTCTCACGAAATTACTGAGAGTCTTGCTAAGATGCTGAGGCTGGACTCAAGCCTGTGATCCTTCTGTCTCAGCCTCCCAAGTATTGGGATTACAGGCATGCACGACTGCATAAACTATTAAGAATACTTTGAAAATGAAAAGCAATGAAGAAAGCCTTTCCATACTTGGCATTATTTTCTTAGAAGTAGAATATAAGTGTAGTGGATTAAAATTGAAAATCTAGAAATTATTTGAGGAACAATCTACGTGTATTATAAAAGTGACAGGTAAAAATCACAGGAGAAAAGAATGAAACATTTATTAATGGTATTGTCATTGTTAGTTAACCTAACCTAGATAATTAAAAATAGCATACCTTTTCTTAAATATTAGATAATATAGATTCTTACTTTGCTATGTTTATAAATTTACACAATTACTATTTAAATTTTATTTAATCTTGAATGATTTAATTTTAAATATAGACCTTTTCCTACTTATTTCTTTTTTTATATAAATGAAGCTTCAATTTTAGAAAATTCTTATTGGCACAGGTACACAAAAAGAAGAAAAATATCCATTTCTTATTTAAATTTAAATTTATAATTTATTCTGTTTAAATTATACCAGCCATACTCTTTACATTTTAAGAAGCTGTTTATTTAACTATTTTGCTTTTTTATAGAATTTTAATTTTCTGTAGTAAAATCTGCACTTAATATGCTTTTGAAAAAGTATGAAATCAATTCCTTAATTTTTTAAAGTTTCCAGAGGAAAAGTAATCATTGATGAAACAAATATTTTCCAAATGCTTCAATTATAATTTTGTTTTGATTGTTTATTTTAGATTCATATTTTCTCCTTAAGATATTTATTTTGAAGCCGGGCGTGGTGGCGCACGCTTGTAATCCCAGCATTTGGGAGGCTGAGACCAGAGGATCCGGGTTCGCGGCCAGCCTCAGATACCTAGTGAGGCACTCCACAACTTAGTGAGACTCGGTTTCAAAATAAAGAATAAAAATTAGGGCTGAGGATGTAGCTCAGAGGTAGAATGCCCCTGAGCTCAATCCCAGTACCGCCAAAAAAAAAAAAAAAAAAAAAAAAGGATATTTATTTTGAATTAATTCTTACTTGCTAAAAAGGTTCAAATAGCCCTGGTTGATATTTTTATTTAGTCATAAAAATTATGTGTTGACTATACAAATAAACTGTGACATTTCTATAAAATATTCTGTAAACAAAAAATAGGTGGCATTCAATCCCCCAAATATGCAAAACAAGCCCTGGTCAGTTTGCATTTATATTTAGACATATTTTTCAGTATGCATCTACTCACCTTATTAGGGCCCAGTTCCATCTGGTGTCCTAGTTTTGATAACTAATGAGCTGACAGGGTTTCCTTTTTTATTTAGTCTTGGAATATTTTCCT
Organism: Graphiurus murinus; assembly: GCA_004027655.1. Lineage (NCBI taxonomy): Eukaryota > Metazoa > Chordata > Mammalia > Rodentia > Gliridae > Graphiurus > Graphiurus murinus. Next base: position 18,928 of record PVLC010013027.1, on the reverse strand, counting down.
CAAATATTTGCAACTGGGATTCTGGTATGTTTCCAAATCTGGCATTCCATGGACTTGAGTCCTTTTCTTTACCCTAGCCCAGAAACTGGAGTTTTGCTACTACTAAGAGTCTCACCCTGGAGTTCCTGCTTGTTGCAAATGGATCCCAGTACAGTCCATGGTGGTGTACTGTGTTTCCATCAAGACACTTGCTATTCATTTGGAGCCTCCCTTGGACTTGGGTAGCAGATAGCTTTGGAGAGTAGGTGTACTTTTAACTTTCTTGTTTAAAAAAATAAGAATGAAAGCCAGACATTGCAGCATATACCTGTAATCTCAGTACTTGGGAAACTGAGGTAGGAGGGCTTTAGATTTGAGGCCAGCCTCAACAACTTAGTAAGATCTCAGCAACTTAGCATGACTGCGTTTCAATAGAAAAAAAGGAGATGTGGTTTGCAGGTAAAATGCCCTGGGTTCAATGCTCAGAACCAAATTATTATGATGTTGATGATGATTATGATGATGATAATTAACAATAATAATAATAATAATAATAATAATAATAATAGGAATGAGGATTTTAGAATAAGGCATCTCAAGAATTTCTTTTTTTTTTTTTTTTTTGCTGTACTGGAAATTGAACTCAGGGGTATTCTACCTCCGAGCTACACCCTCAGCCCCATTTTTTATTCTTTATTTTGAAATAAGTTCTCACTATGGCGCAGAGGGCCTCACTAAGTAGTTGAGGCTGGCCACAAACCTTCGATCCTCCTGTCTCGGCCTCTCAAGTACTGTGCCACCATGCCTGTCTGACATCTTAAGAATTTTACCAGTCACTACCAACTCTAATAGATGGTCATCAACCCATTATGTGTGCACAGCAATTATATCCTAAGCATCATGTTCTAAGTATCATAACACTTTTTTCCTCTAATGCTACTAACACACTCAGTTGTTCTCAGGCTCTGCCAATCTCAATGGACTCTTTGGATATAGGGTAAAGTTTCTCCTAAATTGACCTGCTATGTTGCATTTAAAGAAACTATCACTGGAAGTTTCCAAACATGATAGTAAATTTGCAAATGCAAATGAATATATATATTACTTTAATTAGAATTAGTTCTAAACTGAACCTGAGAAGGAGGGAGGGCGAGGGAGTAGGGCAGGAATTGAGGAAGGGTTAAATGAGAAATGTGTGCATGTATGCCTTTATCAGCTTGTACCTAACAAAGATATATGATTACAATGCACCAATTAAAAAATAAAATTTAAGCTGGGTGCAGTGGCGCACGCTTGTAATCCCAGCATTTGGGAGGCTGAGATCGGAGGATCTGGGCTTGCAGCCAGCCTCAGCTGCCTAGTAAGGCACTCCACAACTTAGTGAGATCCTGTTTCAAAATAAAGAATAAAAAATAGGGTTGGCGGTATAGCTCAGATGTAGAAAGCCCCTGAGTTCAATCCCCAGTACTATAAAAAAATTAATTAATTTATTTATTAAATTAAAAAAGAATTAGTACTCTACTATTGAAATGCAAAACCATTTTATTTCAAGTTCTGCCAGTAAGATGCAATAGTCAAGATTAAATATTTTTTTAAAAAATACTGTATTTACTTTAAAATAATAGATACCATATCTTAATCCTTAGAGATTAAGATACAGTAAGATTAAGAGTTTCTCAGACAGACTGAGAAAGAAATCTTTCCTACTGTAGAAGAAATCTTAGCAGTAAAATTTGGGGTATTTATGAACCAAATAGCAAGACTATCTCTGGTGTGGAGATTCAGAGAATAATCTGCTTTGACTGAATATTGTTCTGTTAATGATATCATTCCCATTATTAGAGAATCGGATTAATTTAGGTACCATTTATCATTTGCTCCATCTAACTTTCCTTGATCTAAGTTTGTGTTTACCAAGGAATTTCTATAATTTACTAATAAAGAGAAATTGTGTTTCTCATACTGACTCAATTATTTCAAACTCTGTGGTTGATTGTTTTTTCATTATAAATTAGTAAGATATTGGTTGTTTTTAAATAAATGACATCACTTTATTACATTATGGCGCTGCTCTGTGTTTTCTTCTCCTCCTTTAAAAAGTTTCTAATAAAAGTATTTTCTTTCTATAAATGCTGTAAGATTAAGTGAAACTATTTGCTGTCACAAGTTTTCAAAACATTTTACACTTCAAGGCAGAAATAAGCCTTGTTATGCAGACTTCTATAACTGGGTGTTGCTTCACCCCCTGGGTGTTGTATTCTTGTCTGTAGTAGTTAGGTATGAGCCACCGTGTATATAAACACCAAATATTAATATATCAAAGCTTTATGATTACTTATAAACACATGACTGAAGTTTATTTTGAATTTTCTATACAACACAGTGATGCTATTTCAATAATGCTATTTTTATTTCTTCCTTTTAAATCATTGTATATTTTTAAAAAAATGTCTTGCTTTACTGCATTTGTGAGTAACCCTGATATAATGAATAGAAGCAACACAACCAGAGCATACATTATTCTTTTGTTTCCAACTTCAGCAGAAACCTTTCCAGATTTTGTCATTAAATATGATGCTTACTGATGCTGTTTTGCTCTGATTATCTGCTTTATCAATGAAGTTATCCTTTATTCCCAAGTTGGTGAATTAAAAAATTATGAACAGTTATTATTTTATCAAATTATTTCTCTGTATCTTTGAGAGAATTATATTATTTTTCTCTGTATTCTTTTAATATGGTGAATTATGTTGATTGATTTTTCAAGTGTTAGACCTGTCCTTTTACATTTGAAATCCTGGTATAGATGGTACTTGATCCTTAATAAAATACACTTTGTCTTGGCATGTTACCATTTTTATATATTGCTGCATTTAATTTGCTATTATTATTATTATTATTATTATTATTTTTTTTTTGCGGTACTGGGGATTGAACTCAGGGGCATTCTACCTCCGAGCTACACCCCCAGCCCTATTTTTTATTCTTCATTTTGAAACCGAGTCTCACTAAGTTGCGGAGTGCCTCACTAGGTAGCTGAGGCTGGTCTCGAACCCGGATCCTCCGGTCTCAGCCTCCCGAATGCTGGGATTACAAGCGTGCGCCACCACGCCCGGCTTAATTTGCTATTATTTTGCATAGGAATTCTGAATCTGTACTCATGGGTGAGATCAACTCCTAACTTTTTTCTCTTAGAATCTTTGACTTTGCTATCAAATTTTAGCTTGCCTCATGAATGAGTTTTGGAGTGTTTCCTTACTAGTGTTTCTAGTGTCTGAAAAGTTTGTGAGACATTATGTACCTCTTAAATGTGAGACAGAATTCACATGTGAACTATTTGTAGCTGAAGTGGTGTTATGTGTGGGGATGAGAGGAATATTTTAAGCTCAGATTCAAACTTTAAGAGCTATGATTCTTGGTTTTGTGGTTTGTCAGTTTTAATAACTAGTGTTTTCTAATAATTTCTGTTATATTTATGTGTTCTGAATGACAAAACAAAACAATGTTTGGAGGGAAATGAAAGAATGGGAATATTTACCTTGGTAAAGCCACCTCGGAAAACATTTTAATGTGTTCCATTAAAGTCAAACAAATTTATGTTCTTCATGTAATCCATTCTTGGGTTGCATTTTAAAAAAGTAAGCATATGTGAACCCAGAGGGCCACACCAGAATATTCTCAACAGCATTGTTTCTAATAAATGTAAGTGCAACTAAACTTAAGAATGCATGCCTAGACACTTTATATATGAACTATAGGGTGACAAGCATAAAAGTCAAGAAGGTTACTTTTGGAGGGAAGGCAGCATTCTAGGAAAATCTGGTATGCTAACAGTGCTTAGTATCCCAATCTTAGTGGCAATTAGAGAGTGTTCCTTTGAGTATTCATTGAGCTCTGTATTTTTCTTTGGTACATTTCTCTGTATTATGATTTACAATGAGCAAAATCTTAGAACTAATATTCATTAATTGAGTCAAATGATTATAAATTTCATTTTAGATATATATATATATATATACATATATGTATAGGCTTATCTAAAATAAGAGTACTTGAAGTTTATTAAAAACCTTAGTCAAAAGACTCAACATTTTGTCTCATCTCTTATACAGGATTTGACCCACAACTATCTTCCCACTGGCCAATCTATCTCCAACCAAATAATACTTCAATTTTTCCACTATAATAATTTCTGGAACTTCCACTGTCAAATGGAAGTGCAGACAGGGAATGACATGAGAGACTTGACATGAAGAGCGGAAAATATCTTTCCTGGAAGTGAAAAGGGAGAACCAAAGGAAAGAATGTAGAGACAGACAGATCATTCAAAGGGAGTCATTCTAGAAAAGAAAACTGAGTGAGAAGTAATGAGATAGTAAGTGGTTTCATTAAGAGAACCAGAAAGGTTTCCCTGAGGATTTGGGAAAAAAAAAAAAAAAAAAACAAAAAAACAGAAGTAACTTTCTTTTACTGGACATAGAGCCATTTGGGGGTGGAGTGGAAAGACTGATTGAAGTATGCCAAGCCTGTCTGGATGGTTTGTGCCTGAAACTCCCATGGATGTTTCATTCTGTTCTTTTTTTTACCACCCCATAGAACCTTATTATTTTGCAATAGACAAGAACACCACCAACTGAATTCTGAGTGAGGTGCTCCTTTATTCCAATGTGGCCTGCAAACCCTACCACCTGTTTATCTTACCTTCCAGTATAGTGGAAGATGTGCTTTTTTCTTTTCTTTTTCTTTTTTTTTTTTCTTTTTTGCAGTACTGAACCCAGGGGCATTCTACCTCTGAGCTACACCCGCAGTCCTATTTTTTTATTCTTTATTTTGAAACAGGGTTTCACTAAGTTGCGCAGGGCCTCATTAAGTAGCTGAGGCTGGCTGCAAACCCGGATCCTCCTGTCTCAGCCTCCCAAGTACTGGGATTACAAGCATGTGCCACCACTCCTGGCTAAAGTTGTGCTATTTTGAGGGAAAGTTTTGACTTTATCCCAATCTGAATTTTCTCTGCTTGTTGTCTTTGCAGTCCTTCTAGTGTATGATGATAAGCAAACTTGTATGATATCCTTCTTTTGGTTGGTGAATTGATTTTGCTCTACATTGAAGATGCCAAAATGATTCCCATTGTGCAAAAATATGGATACTACTATAGCTCCTGAAATGCACCAGCTTGGAGGTTTTATTGTCTACTTCAGATCTACCACTTGTATGCTATGATTTGTGGGTAAAGATGCTGCAAGAGCTAGCCTTGACTAATTCATATGAATTTTGACAGAAATTGATAAATTAACCAGGAACATGTTTTTGTTCTTTATAGAATTGTCACAAATTATATGTACTCTTAGATAAAGAAAATAATTTATTACCTAAATAGACAGATTATTCACTAACAGTAACTAAAGAACATTTTATTCAGCTTTCCACTATATTTCCTGGAGTTCAAATGTCTTATTTATAAATTTACTTATAAATGTCTTATTTATAAATTTGTAAATGTCTTATTTATAAAATTACTTTTGGCAAATAACAAGTTAACTTAGGAAATATTCTTTAAAATATTTATTTATGACATTTCACCATGTTTCACAAATAAATACTTTTCTGAAAAATCTTAGAATATCCAATGCAATTTTGAGATAGTTGATGTTAACAAAACAAAAGGTTCACAGCCAGCCTCAGCAACTTAGTGAGGCCCTCTACAAGTTAGTGAGACTGTTTCAAAATGAAAAATAAAAACAGGGTTGGGGATATAGCTCAGAGGTAGAATGCCTCTGGGTTCAATCCCCAGTATTTAAAAAAATGGTTAAAAGGTGGTAAGAATTGGTTTTATGTATTCATGAAGAGAAATCCACCAACTCATTTTTTCGTCCTTTTTTCTTACCACCTGAATGAAATCAGCATATTAAGGAAAATCTACTTTATCAACAACAAAAAGATAATTTTATTTGAATTTAGAGTGCTTTTTTGCTATACTTTGAAAGGCTCTAAGAATATTTGCAACTAATATTGGTTAATTCTTTGGTTAATCATGTCTTTATTAACTATGTAATTGGTGGTTACAGGAGTCTCAACTTCTTAGGTAGGAAAAATGAAGGTCCTTTTATATCTCAGTTGCTGCTTTAAATGTGCAGTATTGAAACTCCCTTCATAGCTAGATAGTTGGTTTCTTAACAGGCATCAAATTATTCTATCATTTCCATTTTCTCAGCTTGAATTTTAGAAATATTTTATCATATTGAAGGCTTTGCAATGTTTCTTGATCAAAGCTGGCTTTGTGACTCAGAGTGCTGGAACTGGAAATAGCCCTGGTCTGTTCTTGCATTTCTCCAGCTCAGCTCATGGAGGGACATGTCTGAGGGCCTCAGATCTGAGTCAGAGGCCCAAGAGAAGGAACATGCTTTTGGCCAACACACTCATACTCTATCAGAGAGCTGTAGGGACAATTATACCCAATCACTGCTGGAGCTGCTAGTTGACCTACAAAACAGGCACATGGCACCAGAAAGGATCCGGTGTTTGTTATCACTAGGTAGCTGATAGCTTTATTCCTTATTATCTAGATTAAGAAGTTTTGTTTGCTCTACTACATATTCCAGATATTTTATCTTCAGCTTATCTTACAAGCTACTAAATTACTCTTTGTAATGTGTCTCATAAACCTTGTCTATACTCAATGCTAATTATTTACTTACCATACTTAATAACTTATATCCACCCTCATTTTTCCCCATTTTCTCCAATAGATTTGCATTTTCTTAAATAACATAAAAAACTCAAATTAATGATGTGGAGGTGAAAAGGGAGAAAATTGATACTAATAATAATTCAATATATATTATGCCCTATACACAGTCCATCTGCATGCTGTGTCTGCTAGCTCAGCCCTTTCTCACCAGTAACATGGGAAGAAGATAGAAATATTCCCATTGTAGAGGTGAAGGTGAATGGTCAGAGAAGGTAAGCGACTTGTTCAATGTCAGGTAGCTATCCCACTGGGGATCCTATATATAATTCAAATCTTCCTGGCATTGCAGTCCATACGAACTGCTGCCTGAAACACTTGTCACTGGCTATATCATTATCTTTTTTTTTTTTTTTTGAGGGGGGTAGAGAATAAAAATGTGTTTAAGGAAGTTAAGAAATTTCAGAAAAAAATGTTGTTCCAAGTCCTGAATAGAATCTATATATAATTGTTTTTTTTATATTCCATAGTAAAGTAAAATAAATAGTTTTCTCTCACACTTGCAGTCTCCCCATAAAACATATTTCATAATTGCATATCATGGTTAGATTTATTCATGGAAATACAGTATTTGTTTATTCCTATAAATGTTACTGTGAAAAGTTTATAGGAATATTTAAACAAAATATTATTTATACACCATATATGATATATGATGGATTAGTTTATGATAAATCCATAATATTTTTCATTGGCAATTAGAATTATGACTAATGCCTTTGTCATCTTCTGACAATTTCTCAGATGAAATGTATCTTGAATTTGAACTCCTATTTAATTGCAAACATTTCTTTCAAAAGATTATCTTTCCTTACTTCAAAGCACTATGTTCTCTTAAATAGTATAAAGTAATCACTATACTTTTAAGTTAAAGGACAATTTACTAACAAATTGTTTGACTTAAGACAACATTTGGTAAAATATTTCTACCATCCTTATAATTACCACCATCAAAACGCAATCACAATTTACAACTTTCTTCTTGGAATTACAACATTAGATATAATTCAGCATGGTGCATCTTTAAAATAAAATGTGCAATCAGTATGGAATTATTTTATACTATTTTCATTATTGTATCAAGCATTATACAAAATCCCAAACAAAATAGATATCATATACACTTAAATTATAAAGATCTGTAAAATGTTGCAAGAAGAATACAATTCTATTTTATTACACTGGAAAAAATAGATTAATAAATATTTTGTTTATTTTCAAAAAATAATTTCCATCTTCTTGATAGTTTTTCAAATAGTTTGTTTGAATATAGCCTTTCTGGAGAAAGGCAAGGAACTTTACTACCCATCACTGGCTCTGGCAATACTTAGTCATCAGGGTGCATAATGGTCTATGTTTTCCCAAGGGATAAGCTATAACCTGGGAGTCAATTTATCATCTTTGGCACCTCTTTTAACTCTTTCAGAAGGCCAGAGCATTAAGCATCATGAGTGCCTGGTGCAGGGTTTATTAAGGAACAATTATAAGCTAGAAAATCAAGCTTGATTATTACTATAGAAAACACTGTGAAGCAAGTCAAGCCTAGTTTTCCAGGTATGTATCTATCATTTAGTAAAAGTTATTTCAGCATCTTTCAAATGTCTCATCTTTTCTAGTAGATATATGCTTACATATTTATAATTGAAGTAAATCGTCAAAACACATAAAATCAAAAATAGACCTCAACACTTCATTTTCAAGGAGTATTAAGAGGCAGTATAGATTAGTAATAAAACCTAAGTAATAGGTTTTATTACTTTTACATTCTTGGAAGACTATTGGCAGAGTTAGGTGCATTTTTTTTTAGCACAAGCATTCTTAGAAAAATAGAAATGTTACTAGAGCAATTGAATGTTCAACTTAATGATGATGAGCACTTACAATTTCATAAGGCTGAGAATATTCTAAATTGTTTCTGGTAACCAGAGATCTTAAGTGTGAGAGAATTTAAGTATCTGGTCAAGAATAGGGTATCTTGGCATCACAATTATTCAAAGAGAATGAGAAAGTGAAGAATTTGATGAGATAGTGGCCTTCTGGTGTGTGTTGGTGAACAAGGTCCTAATTTTACAGAAAATTCACAGCTTCTAGGGAATCATAAATCATTATTTTGTAAATAAATTATTTTGTACAATTGGATATGTTCAATTCTTCTTATTTATGGCATATTAAAGTCATTTATAGTTAAATCATTTAAAAATAGTTCCAAGTGAAATGTTTTATACTCTTATTGGTGCATTATAGTCTCACATTATAATGTCGTTCATACTGATGATGACATACATTCACACAGCACTTGGTGGGCTCCCCACACTTCCCCATACAAGATATTGAAACTGGCATTGGTATTCTCACAGATGTATGCAATGTCAGTAGAAGTGTTTCCTTCGTTAATTCTCCCTCTACTCCCTCCCAAAACCATTTCTCTTGGTCCATGGGGTTTCTCGTCCATTATCTAAAATTCCTCATATCTCAATTGCTCCCTATCTTCTGCATATGAGAGAAAACATATGGCCCTTAACTTTATGTGACTGACTAATCTCACTTAACATATTGTTCCCAGCTCCATTTGTTTTCCTGCAAATGACATAGTTGTTCTTTTTTTTATTGCTGATTAGAATTCTGTTGTGTGTATATCTCATATATTTTTGTGATCCATTCATCTGCAGATGAACACCTGGTTTAGCTCCATAATTTGGCTATTCTGAATTGTGCTATTATAAACATGGATATGCATATATTGCTATAATTTTCTAATTTCAGGTCCTTTGGAAAGATTCCCAAGAGTGGTATAAGCTGGATCATATGGTGGATCCATTTCCAGTTTTCTGAGGAATCTCCATTGATCACCATAGTCACTGTACTAATTGCAACTCTATCAACAGTGTAGAAGAGTTCCTATTTCCCCACATCTTGGCCAGAATTTATTGTTGTTTAGTTTTTTTATTATTACCAGTCTAATTGGGCTTAGAGGGAATCTCACTTTAGTTTTAATTTGCATTTCCCTGTTTGTTAATGATAACATTTTTTCATGTATATATTGACTCTTTGTATTTCTTGTGAAGTATCTATTTATTGACAATTTATTGATTGGATTATTAGTTTGCTTAGTGTTAAGGTTTTTAAGTGCTTTGTGTATTCCATATATTAGTCCTTTATCAGAGGAATAGATAGTAAAGATCCCCTCCCATTCTGTAAGCTTTCTCTTTAGACTCTTGATGGTTTCCTTTGATGAGCAGAAACTTTTTAATTTAATACCATCCTATTTGCTAATTCTTTTCTTTTAATTTACTGAGCTTTTGGGATCTTATTGAGGAAGCTTCTACCTGTGCCTATTTCTTAGAGTGTTGGACCTATGCCCTCCTCTAGTAATTTCAGTTTCTGGTCTTATTTCAAGGTCTTTGGTCCACCTTGAATTGAATTCTTGTGCAGAGCCAAGAGGTAGGAATTTAATTCCATTTTTCTACAAATGGATAGCCAGTTTTCCCAACACTATTTATTGAAAAAGCTGTCTTTTCTCCAATGTATGTGTTAGGCACCTTTATTGAAAACCAACTGGTATCAGTGTTTAGATTAGTTTCTAAATCTCCTATTCTGCTCCATTGGTCTATGTGTCTGCATTTGGGCCAACACTATCCTTCTTTCCTTTCTTTCTTTCTTTCTTTCTTTCTTTCTTTCTTTCTTTCTTTCTTTCTTTCTTTCTTTAAACTATGGCTCTATAGTATAGTTTGAAGAGAAGTATCCTGATGCCTCCTGCATGGTTCTCATTGCTGAGAACTATTTTGGCTATTCTGGGTCTTTTGTTGTTCCAAATGAATTTAAGAACTGATTTTTCTTTTTTTTTTTTTTTTTCAGTACTGGAGATTGAACTCAGGGGCATTCTACCTCTGAGCTATACCCCCAGCCCTAGTTTTTATTCTTTATTTTGAAACAGGGTCTCACTAAGTTGCAGTGCCTCACGAGGTAGCTGAGGCTGGCCGCGAACCTGGATCCTCCGGTGTCAACCTCCCAAATGCTGGGATTACAAGCGTGGGCCACCACGCCCGGCTAAGAACTGATTTTTCTATATCTGTGAAGAGTGATCATGATATTTTAATAGCGATTTTATTGACTCTTTAGATAATTTTTGGAAGGATGGCCATTTTGATGATATTTGCTTTGCCTATCCAAGAACATGAGAGATCCTTCCATTTTCTACGATCTTCCTTCAATTTTTTTCTTTAGCATTTTATAATTTTCATCATCAAGGTATTTTATCTCCTTGGTTTGATTTATTCCTCAGTATTTTATTTATTTTGTCCTGCCTTTTTCTGGCTCTAGGGTTAGTCTGTTCCGTTTTTTTTTTTTGAGGACCTTGAGGTGTGTCATTAGGTTGTTTATTTGGTGACTTTCTGTTTTTCTTATGTGACCATTCAGTGCTATAAATTTTCCTTTTAAAACTGCCCTCAAAGTGTCTGATAGATTTTGATATGCTGTTTCCTTATTTTTATTTAATTCTAAAAACTTTTTAAAATTTCTCCCCATATTTCTTCTATGATCCAGCCTTCATTAAAAAATATATCATTCAATCTCCATTTATTTATATAATTTCCTTTGGTCTTTTTATTGTTGATTTATACTTTCATTTCAGTATGAAAGTATAAAAAGATGCAAGGAAAAGATGCAAGGAATTCTGTTATATTTTTAAAATTTTCTGCTTGTTGTGTGATCCAGAATATGGTGTATTTTTATTTTATTGATTTATTTATTTTTTTGTCGTACTGGGGATTGAATCCAGGGGCATTCAACCTCCTAACTACACCTCCAGCCCTATTTTTTATTCTTTATTTTTTTTTTATTCATACATTGTAAACATACATCTTTGTTAGGTACAAATTGATAACAATATATGTGCTCACAATTCTCATTTGACCCCTTCCCCAAATTCCCACCCCGCTCCCTCGCCCTCCCTCCTTCTCAAGTTCAGTTTAGTGAGTAACCTTGATATACATTAGGGTGCCCCCCCCACTCCCATCCATCCCCTTAGGTTAGATCAACTTCTTTGCTTATCTAGGGTTTCTCCTTTTCCATCTGGAGACCCTCTTATGCCCCATTTTCTCCCTAGCAGCCGCATATTAGGAAGAACATATGCTTCTTTACTCTTTGTGACTGGCTAATCTCACTTAACATAATGTTTTCCAATTGCATCCATTTCTCTGCAAATAACATGATTTTGTTCTTCTTTATGGCTGAGTAAAATTCCATTGTGTACATGTCCCATAGTTTTGTAATCCATTCATCTATCAATGGACATCTTGGCTGCTTCCATAGTTTGGCTATTGTAAATTGTGCAGCTATAAACATAGATACACATATGTTGGTCTGATAGTTTGGTTTCCATTCTTTTGGGTAGATACCCAGCAGTGGAATTGCTGGATCATATGGTAGGTTTTTTCCCATACATCTGAGGATCCTCCATACTGTTTTCCAAAGTGATTGCACTACTTGGCAATCCCACCAACAGTGTATTAGAGTTCTCACTTCTCCACACCCTCGCCAGCTGTTGTTGTTGTTCGTGTTTTTTATAATTGCCATTCTGATTGGAGTTAGGTGAAATCTCAAGGTAGTTTTGATTTGCATCTCTCTGATTGCTAATGATGTGGAACATTTCCTCATACATTTATTGGCCATTTGTATTTCTTCTTTTGTGAAGTGTCTATTTAGATCCTTTGCCCATTTTTTGATTGGGTTATTTGCTTTCTTAGCTGTGATTTTCTTGAGTTCTT
>PVLC010013026.1:0-42772 GCA_004027655.1 Graphiurus murinus | reverse complement strand
CAAAATTATGTTATTTGCAGAAAAATGCACAAAACTAGAGGATATTAATCTAAGTGAGGTCAGCCAGTCTCAAAAAGTTTTTTCTCATATGTGAAAGCAAGAGGAAAAATAGGAAACAATAGGAACTTTAGGTAGATAAAGAGAACAGTAGAATAGCAGAAAGAGATTAGAGATGTGTATGTGTGTGTGGGGGGGGGGGTGGGAACTGATAAAGGAAACGGTTCACATAATTCCATGCTATATATGAAGGTATTGATACCTATCTCTTTAATATATATGGGGGCTTCGGTGGAATTTAGAGGGAAATATGCCAAGTGTTGTGTGCATTTGTGTTTGTAACTTTGAAACTCATTTTTTATATAATTACAATATGCCACGAAAAGTATAAAATAGAAGTAAAGAGAAACAGCAGTTTGGAATGGTAGTTTTCATGAAATGGAAAAAAAATTAAAATGATTGGAAATTCTGAAGAGAGTAAAACTTTTAACAGAAATCAAAAGAAGTGTTTTGTAAATTAAGTGATACTATTTGTTACTTTAAAGGTGTTTGGAATTTAAATACACAAGAGGGAAAAAATATACAACTTCATTTTCAAGAATTTGACTTAGAGAATATTGAAGATGTAGTTGAAATCAGAGATGGTGGAGAAGATGATTCCTTGTTCTTAGGTATGTCTGCAATTTTAATACTGCAAACATTACATAGCTTGAAACATTGAAATGGTTGAGAAAGTATTTCTGAATAGATATAATCATTTTTGAAACCAGCAAAATAAATATGTGTATTGATACTAGCAATTTTGTAGGTAGGGTAATATGTTTTGTGTGGAATTTCTCAATTCATATTTCAATGTTGATAAAATAATATTCGTCTTGAGCATTCTTGGAAAATCAGGATTAATATTTTTCAAAATTAGTTCTTAACAGCTAGTATTAACTTAGTACAACAATCCCTACATATTGGAGACTAAGAGTGAAAGGGATCTATTTTGAAGTACTTCATTCATTATGTATACATTGATGGTCCAGAGGGAGACACTAAATCAGAGTTTATTTCATTTCAACATATACAAACAAATTGTTATACAAAAATTTTAAATAATTTTCATTCTTTCATTTCATTATTTTTTGTTTGTCATTGTCTCTAATACTACCTGCTTCTACACAATTATCTGGGAATTATTCAAAATTAAAGAAGGTTTGATTTTCTCCATTATCTAATAATTGTTATTTTTAAATAAACATGAAAGGAGTATATTCTTCCAGAGAAATATTTATGCCTATATCACAAAGTACATGTTGCCACATTTAAAAAGTTATTAGTCAGACACAATAGTTAATATCTTATTTCACTACTACAGTTTTTAGAAGGGAGTGTCTTAATAAGTCACATTAAATTATGAAGATGATGTCTCAATAATCTACTGAGATGTATGAAACAACATACTTTATGACTAAAAGTGTTTTATCTAATTGTGCTTTGGACCCCTATTCATTATTTACTGTTATATCTGGCCTCATATCATTGCAATCAGTATGTAATCATATGAACACTACAAAAAATGAATTAAAACTCCACAGGAAACTTTCTCTAGTGGATGAAGAAGTAGGGGTGGTGGAGAGGTTTCTCCAGTCCTAGAATCAATCCATTAGCCCTTATGTAGGGTTCTTTAGAAAAATCACACATGAATTTCTAGAATTAGACCATCTTGGGAAAAAATTTTGAGAACCACACAGAAAAAATAATGAAAATTTTAGTGAGGCTTGGACCCTAGTGGGAACTGAAGACCTTCAAATTTGACTTTTGTATGCACGCATTTATAAACACATTTTGAATATTCTTCAATGTTCATGCAGTTTGCCATACTAATTAAAAACTTCAGTGTTCTCATGAGCAAGAAAAATAAAAATTCATCATTTTACCTCATAATATTTAAACAAATTATTGAAAATTAAGTAAGAATTCCAGAAGGATCAGAGATACCCAAAGGCTCCTTCCAGAGAGAGGGAAAGAAACTTGAGGCCCGACACCTACCATTATTGCAAAGAGCCTGGGCATTGGGTCAAGGACTGCCTTAAGTGGGGTCCATCTGTACCTGGAATGTGCCCCCTCTGCAAAGAGGGAAAATATTGGAAGTATTATTGCCCTCACCTCTGAAGGGAACTGAGGCCATATTCTTCCATCAGGGTTGCCCTGAAAGACTGAGGATGCCCAAAGCTTAGCAAAGCCCTCTCTGATCAGCCCTCTAAACAGCTACACACCACAATAGAAAAGCCTCAGGTAACTCAGGTCTAAGGTAAATATATCAATTTCCTTTTAGATATGGGGCTCAGCATTGTAACTGGTGTTGATGACACTACTGAGGCCAAAAGATTTACAATGCCTTTAACCTGTAGATATGGAGAACTAAGCTTTACCCAAGCCTTCTTAGTTTTCCCAGAGTGTCCTACTTCTTTTTGGGGAAGAGATTTTTCAGCTTCCCTGGAAGCAACTCTTAATCTAGCACCAATACATGCTCCCCCATTCTTAAGTGCATTAATAAAAAAAGCCAATAAAAGACAAAAATATTATGTTGGGTAGATCCTCAGGTTTGGGACATTGAAGTTCCAGGAAAGGCAATTAATGCTTGCCTGTTTCTATTTCATTAAAATTCCTAAAAGTTTACCCCCACATGTAGCAGTATTCTATCAAGCCAGAGGCATACTGAGGCCTTCAGCCTCTTATTAAATTTCTTAAGTATGCACCGGTTGTGGTGGCACACACTTGTAATCCCAGTACTTGGGAGGCTGAGACAGGAGGATTGCAGGTTCATGGCCGGCCTCAGTAACTTTTGAGGCCCTCCACAACTTAGTGATACCCTGTTTCAAAATAAGGAATAAAATAGGGCTGAAGATACAGCTCAGAGGTAGAATGTCCCTGGCTTCTATCCCCAGTACCACACACACACACAAAAAATATTAAATATGGCCATTTAGTTCACTGCTTCTCCCCATGTAGCACACTCATTCTTCTGGAATTAAAACTTGGAATATTGATTAGCTCAAGATCTGTAGGCAATTAATGAGGCTATAGTTCCACTACACATACTATTTGATTCGGGTAACAAGTCAATCTAAATGGTATACTGTTCTTGACCTTAAGGATATGTTTTTCTGCATTGCACTACATCCAGATTAACAGTATCTGTTTGCTTTTGAGTGGACTGATCCTGACAGCATGGAAACTGCCCAATACACTTGGGCAGTTCTCCCTCATGGTTTTAGAGACAATCCCCATCTGTTTGGGAATACTTTAGCAAAGAAATGAGACCTTTAACTCTTAAAAGGGGAGCCCCACTTTAGTATGTAGATAATCTCCTCATATGCAGTAGCACTAAATAAGACTCTGATGACAATACTGCCAAAGTTCTTAATCATCTAGTTTTCAAATTTGTAGATTGGAATGTCTTCTGAAACATTTCTGAAACATATAAATTGGGAGTCATTTCTAGGACTCCCAATTTATATAGTAACTGAAAAGCTGAATGCATTCTTTTAATTAGCTGTAGTATTTAGTAGGGAGTGTTTATAAAAATCCCCAAAACCCATAAATTAGTGGGCAATAGTTTGAAAAACACCATCTAGGATTATATTATCTTTATCTAATCCATCCTTCATATTGAGTTTATGATTCAAAAATAGGAAATAAATATGGACAAAAAATCACTCCATTGATTTTATAAAGATCTTTAGAAGGAGGAAAATTATCATTTCTCTGGGATAATAAGAGCTTTGAACAGTGGTAGTTCTAAGCGAGATAATATGAATAACTCATTATTAAATTATAGAGCTGCATAACTTCAAATATTATCAAAACTATCAAAAAGAAGTTGGCTTCATAGAAGTAGTGTTTAAAGTACAAAAATGTACATTTATTTATGTGTAGTTGTTTCATGAGTGAAATTTGCTGAATGTAATCCTACATCTAGAAGATGGATATGAGATAAGGAAGGTATATTTCTTTTTATATCTAAAGACCTCACTGATTATCTCTTTTTTCTTTGGGGCAGCTGCATACACAGGAACTGGTCCCATGCAGGATGTGTTCTCTACCACCAATAAAATGACTGTGCTTTTCATCACTGATGAAACGGTGGCAAGAGGGGGCTTTAAAGCAAACTTCACTACTGGCTATCACTTGGGAATTCCAGGTAAGAAAATTGCACATTGAATCACAACTGTCAAAGTAAAACAATTAAAAAAAAAGTATACAGAATTTCAAGGCCTAAATTACAATTTTGATGATTACATTCTTTTTTTTTTTTTAAGCATGGATTTTTATACATTTCTTGGGTACAACAGGGTTAATTACACATTTTTGTTGGGTACAAGCTAGTACAGGTAAAGACATCCATGCACATATTTCTCATTAACCCTTCCCCAATTCCCACCCACCCTCCCCCTATCTCCTGGTCAGTTTAGTGATTGACTTTGATATGATCTTGTAAGTACATCATGCTCATTGATGATTACATTCTAAGATGTTTATTCTTTCTTAATCTTAATGAAGTCTTTCTTCCTTCCTGTATATCTGTATAAACATCACCTGATTTTGTTCAAAGCAGGAATCCACAGTGTTTTTCTGAAGATCTACTTATACTTCTTTAGTGTGTTAGGAGTCCTGAATTGTGCTCACTAAAGGAGGGACATGTTCAAAGTTAAATGTGGAGCAATTGGCCCTATAAGGAAGGACTGTATCATGTTTCCTTAGCCAAGATCATGTTCAGAGAGCAGCGAGGAGACAAGAAAGGGAACTCTTGGAATGCTAACAACTTCCAATTTAAATAATAACATTATTAACTTATTAGACAACCACGATAACACTGCTTCAATGAAAATTTTTGATGCTGATATTTGCTGGCATGCAATTTTCTTACTCTGTTTTTCATTGTATCCATAACATAATCAACAGGAACAAACAAAATTGTGACTACTTATTACATGCAGATGTGCATGTATGTGTGTGAGAGAGAAGTAGTGATAGAAATACATATATAGGTAGGTTTACATTCTTATATACATATGAATCATATTCATATGAATCACATATATGTTTATGTAAGTATATGATAGTTGTTGAGTTCAATATGATATGTGATATATAGTAGCTGTTGCATTCAATAATCTAGAGGCTTTTTTTAAAATTTTGCATTTGTAATCAGGCTATGATTTTTCTTATACTACTTCCCTTCAACTCAGTGCTTCTTTCCAGGTACAAATGTGTCAGAAAGTCAAAACACATGCTATTTCCTACATCTCTCTTTCCTTCCATAGAAAACTGTAGTCTTTATTTCACTAGAATGTCAAGAAAAGAGGGTGTTTCCAAGGATAGATCCACATCTGGCCTATTACCTATTCCTAAATTCTGCTGTGCCACTAAAGTATGTTTGTGCCTGTTCCTCTATTCACAATGGCCTAGAACTTCGCTCATATCTCAGAAAGTTTTCTGCTCTCAGCTTTATTGGAAGTAAGAAAGTTGATCTTTATCTGGACCACCCCTTGGCCCTGAAAAAAGGCACAACATTGGTTATCATCAAAGGAATTTAAGTAGGAGTGACTGGTAACCCAATTAAGTAATTTTTCCCTTCTGAATTTTGTGATTGGTTTTAGGAGAAGTAGCTTTTTACTTGCAAACAAAGACATGAATAATCAAAATAGTCAGTGAAATAAACAAAAATATTAAGGCCAATGGAACAATATATAGCATAAAAAATGAATAAAGACTAAGATCTATGGAAAATTAGAATTTACCTTAAAATAAAATTCATTAAAAATGTAGAAAAACATGATTTTGTTAAAGAGTAATGAAAACTGCATTGGCATAATGATTAATAAAATGAAATGCCTAAATACATATGGGTGCATATATAGCATATGCGTGTGTGTGTGTGTGTATGTGTGTGTGTGTGTGTATAAGCAGAATTTAATTCAGAAGAAAATGAAAGCACTGCTTTAGAAATGTTAATCAATATAACTTTGAGAATGCTATTTTGAATTTAGCAGGAACCCTGCCCTTCAATAATTTTGTTACTATTTTATACTATGATAATAATGTTTATCTGTCAACATTTTCCTATGGTTTTCAGTTTCTTTCTCTTTGACATGTACTCATTATTTCAACTTTAAATCAACATTTGATTTAACTAATGTAAATCATTTGATTTTCTGATAATACTTTTAGCACATACATAGGTGATGGACACAGATGAGGAAATTTTAGTTGTTAATGTTAGTACTTTTAAGATATAGCATACTTTAGATGTGCCTTGTATGTTAAAAGCCAATTTGTTTTTATGTTATAGAAAATAAATTACATATTAAAGAACTTTGGGTAACACAAAACCACAAAATATTCACCATTATTTTTACACCTAAAGTTATCATTGTATTTTTTAAGATTTAATAAAGTAGTTTTTGGCTCCTGATAAAATAGTCATTGCTTATCACCTGCTCCTATAACTCATATTGCAACAGTCTCACCTCAAGAAATTTGAAAAAGAGTGATTATCTTTGGTCAAAGCTGTCTCCTGTAAAACTTGTTACCAGACTATTCTTTCTGATATGACTAGAGTTCTTTGTTAATAATCTGAACCATATAATTTTCTGGTTATGTACATAGCTATTCAAAACCTCTGATTCCAAAATACTCACATTTACACAATAATTGTTGTAGGAAAGTATGATGAAGAATTCCCAAACAATAAAAGATAGGAAAATATAAACATCTACAAAGGAAATGCAGGAGTAAACACCAAACTAGAATCTGAAAACAACAGACATTCACAAAGGAAAAGAATAGATTAATACTGACAGGGATAATATACACTCTCTGGATCTGATTTAATTAATCTGAAAAATTATGATGTTTTACTGTGCTTTTAAAAAAATTAGTAGGCAGGAATCTGTTGTATTTCCTTCTTAAAGTTTTAAATTTCAAGAGGAGAATTCTTTGCAAAGATCTAAGTAGAATAAAATAATTATTTTTCAGAGACATTGAAAATTGAATAAACTTCATATTTGTGATTAACAGTCATAGCTTTAAGTTTTTGAGGAGATATTGCTACAATAAAAAAGTATAGGTATCAGTATCATCTGAAAGCAATAGAATTATTTTTTCAGTACTGCAAAGTATCATAAATAAATCAAGCAATTATCTAATGCTTATTGCACTGGAAAGTGGACATCTCAACTATTTTCATTATCTACAAAGTGAAAGTATTCTGAAAAAATTTTAGAAAAAGAGTAATTTTTGGAGGAATAACAGGAATTACACTCGGCGCCATTCTACCTCTAAGCTATATCTTCAGCTTATTGTTGTTATTATTATTATCATCATTATCATTATTATTACTAATCTTGAAACAGGGTATTGCTAAGTTGCTGAGGGTCTCAGTAAGTTCCTGAGGCTGTCCTTGAACCTGCAATCCTTCTGACTTAGCCTCCTAAGTACTGGAATTACAGGCATGCACCACCACCCCTGGCTAAAATCATAGTAGATTTTTAAATTCGTATTTTAAATTTAAAAAGAAAGAAATGAAATAAATTTAAGAGAAGAATAGTTTTTGGAAAGAAACAAATCTCATCAAAAGTGTATGGTTACTTCTTTTATCAGTTATAAAATAAATGCAATATCAAGAATTTTGAAAAAATATTACAATTTATATTCAAGATAATACCCCAAATTATAATCTATTGCTCTCCATACAAAAGAGATACAAGTTATGATGTAAGGTTTCTCATATTTTTCCTATAGCAAATTTTCAGTTACTATTGCTTTGTTGTTTTGTTGTTATTGTTTGTTTTTGTGTTTGTTTTTGTTTTTTTTTGTGTGTGTGACACTGGGATTGAACCCAGAGGTTTTCTACCTCTGAGCTATACCTCCAGCCCTATTTTATTTTTATCTTGAAACAGGATCTCCTAAGTTGCTGAGTATGGCCTCAAACCTGTGGTCTTCCTGTCTCAGCATCTCAAGTAGTGCAATTACAGACAGGTATGTGTCACCACACCCAGCTATTGTTACTTATTAAATAAGTTACTTTAAGACAACATTTTCTAGATTGAAGCTAGAATTGGGTCTTCCATGCCCATCACTATGTGGTGAGCATGCAGTGGTTTCATATTCCCCCTGGATGTGAACCTGGAACAGATGCTTCTGGGGACAGGAAAACGAGATGACTGAGTTGTCATCAGCACAGTCTTTTTCTAATAAGATTTTATGCCAAAATCTGCAAAGCAGTTTCAGAAACAGGAACTTGGCAGTGTCAGATGACTAAGCTGGAGATAGAGAGACAGGCACATATATCTGCTGTGATTTGGTGCTCAGCTTTGGTGATCATTTCACACACAAAAAAAGTTCAATAGGGATATCACAAATTGTTTAAAGTATTTTTGTGTTTTATTTGCCTTCTAAGATTTTTAGGGATCCTTTCAAGGTATTCAGTTGAAATGTAATTGCATATCACATTTTTGTGTATCTTGTATTTATCCTAAGCATTTCCATTTGCATTGAACTAGAATATTTATCATATAATTTCATTAAGATAGGTCTCCTATAATTGTACCCTCATTGCTCTTTTCTGATAGAGAAAATTGGAGATGGTGTCTGAGTATATTAAGGGCTTGGAGCCCTCTCCAGATTGTGTGGTATGTGCCTTAGAGATCAACTTAGTTCCACTTAAAACCATACATATGTTGACTCAATGAGGCAGGGCTACTGGAAACTTCATAAAAAGAAGATGGGGAAATTCAACTTTTAGCAATATTTTTTTCTCCTCATTTATCATGTCATAAAGCTATCAGAAATAAGATTTCAGAGTCCAGAGAGAGTTAAACTGTTGGATTAAAGGTGTACTAATGAAACTAAATTACTATATGTTGCAAAGAATCAAAATCAAGTTTGTGTATGTAAGAAAAAAATTAAAAAGCTGAATTATGCCTCTCCTTAGACTTTATAATTTCTGTTCACTTCAGCAACAATAGATCAGTTTTCCCTCTTCAGGACTTTTTCATCCAATTTATTCAACCTGCAAAAACAAACTAATTTTTCTGGGTTCATAGGGTAAAATCCTAATAACTTTGGCTAAAGCACACAAACAAGTTACAGTTTTCAGATATGGATACATATTTTCATTCAAATTTTTATTCAGATATTTAAATGTATTTCTATTTAACTAATTATATACAGCATGACTACACTAGTAAAAAGTAAAATTATAAGTAAATTTATCTGTGATTACATTATTCTCAGACTCATTTTTACATAATGATGTTAAACTATGAAATATGTAATTAGATAATTTAAAAATAACTAGTGATGACTAACATTCTACAAGTATACTATTTGATTATGGGCATGGATCAATATCATCAATCTTTTAAAATAAATATAACATATGCTAAAATACAGATTTAAGATAGAATATATTAATACATACACATGTGTACTTTTAAGCTTCCCAGTTTTCTGAAGAAAAACTAATATGAGAAAGATAAAATATATTTCAGTTAAAATAGTAATGCCTGCCTGCAGATTATATAATTTGTCTTTGTCCATTTGTCATCTCAGTAATCTTGTTAAAAATATGTGTTTGTGAAACAAATTGATAATTTCATTTACAAGAACCTCCCTAATAGTATTATACTTTAAGACATGAAATCTATTTTCTCATGGTATAAAAATGTTTGTAAAAACAACCAAAGTGGCTTCCTAAAATATTTTTATTAAGATAAATTATATTTGGATTTAAAAATACAGAATTTTTCAAAGTTTAAAGCATACAGATGGCTGTAATTATTTTTCTAATATACCAGAAGGAAAATATTAGGTATGTTTTCTTATCTGCCTGGTCATTTAAAGGGAAAAGTAATGCAATAAGCACATAGAGTAAGGATGTTAACTTTTTCTTTTCTTTTTTATGGTACCAGGGAAGGAACCCAGGGTTATTATACCTCTGAGCTACACCCCCAAACCTATTTTTTCTCAATTTTTCACCTCGTCTCAATATGTTGTGGAGGGACTCAAAAATTGCTGAGGTTGGCCACAAACCTGTGATCCTCCTGTATCAGCCTCCCAAGTACTTGAATTATAAGCATATGCCACTACACCTGGCTAAAGATGCTAACTTAAAAATATTAGCCAAAATAGAGATTTTTAAAGATTATAATTTTGCTCTCCATAATATTAACTATTGAGCACTCACTATATGTGTATTGATAAGCTAAACATGTTTCTTCTTTCTTTACTTTATTCTCACAATACACCTATAACAATATTACTTTCATTAATATTCAAGGAAACTGAATCTTAGAAAGATTCCTTTATTTGTCTGATATAAAAAAATAGCAAGAAAAATGGTTAAATTGCAGCTCAGACCAAAAGCATGATTTCAGAGTCTATGTTTTAAATACCATTCAAATTTAAGTAAGTAAATTTTGTCTTATAATTCATAAAACCTTTGTTTTTAAATCACTAAAATTGCCATTACTCAATTGTTTTAAATTAAAAGATGAAATTATTGGAATTATACTTTTAAAAAAGTGTTTTAGATTATGTAGGCTGTATTATTAAGTTTCATGCCGATTTTGAAGCATATCAATCATTACATATTCATTAATTTACTTATTTTTAACAAAAATATTCTAATCTCCTATTTTGTGCCATATCTTGGGTATGCAATGGTGGGGAAACATGGCAAATTGGATATTACACCTCGCATATTGTATATTCATTTTAATGAAGAACTGGCCTCAATAACTGTATGAACAAAGAAATTTTTATTTGTTTCCATCTAATTTATTTCAAATTTCCCTTTTTGCTCCTTGATATTTAAGGTAGAACTCTTTACTTTTCCAGTTATTTCAGATATTAAATCATTTAACTGGGTAACTACAACTTAATTTTAAATAAAAATATCAAAACTTTCATATCAAAGCTTCTTTTATCTCTCTCTCTCCAGGCACAAACCTTGGCCCAATAACTTAAGAAGAGAGTAGAATATGATCTTTACTTCATTTTCTATTTTGTATTTTTTCTATTCCACCATAGCTTGAGTACTGAAAGACAGAAGTTGTGTTTATCATGATTGCAGATTTCTTATGGCCAACATGGAATTTTGGCCAAAAGCTAGCTCTATTTTAGAACACAGTTGTAGGTTCCTTGGAGCACTGCTCTCTGGGATTCAGATTACAGCACTGTACACATGGCTATATACTTTCAGGGTATTCTCTTAAAATGCTGCTCAGCTCTGAATCGCTACCCAGATTCACCCCCATGTATCTGCTGGAGCCTTTTTACCCTGATGGGCTGCTCTCAGTCATAGTGTCCAGATGGCCAATTGTCCACAAACTTGGGAAACTAAAATCATCATTTTCCATAAAATGTTTCGCTTTACCTCAGTTTAGTCTAGTAATTTTCAACAAGTGGATCTTAAAATCAATTTTGGGGGTTTTGACCAGCATTCTTTTTTGTGGAATGAAATGATGATAGGATAGGATAGGATAGGATACACTTTTTAGTTATTCACTCACACAAATACGCATTGGCATGTGTCCTAGAATTAATTTAATACTAAAATCAGAGTAGGAGAAAAAAATTGAAAATCCTTGCACTAGTCTCATGGATTCTGCAGTATAATAAACTTTGAGCTGGGGAGTGGGATGCTTGCCTCACTTCTCCTAGGCAACCCAATATGCACAGGTTTCTTTAGAGGATCACATGCTTAGTTTGCCTGTTGGCATCATTCTTCCCTTCCCCACATGAAAATACTCTCTAGAGACCCTCAGAGGTCTTATTCTGAGGAAGAACAACAACAACAACAAAAAAATCAGTAATCCTCCTCCTTGTTTTATTTCATTTTATTGGCTGGAAATAGGAATTGTGGTTTGAGTTTAGAATGTTTCCCCGACCTCCTGGTGTACAAGGCAGCTATGTTGGAGGTGGGACTTGCTTCCTGGGGAGGGATCCCTGGGGGTGTGGCCCAGGACAGTTTTTCTGGGGAAGACTACTGGAGCTTCCTTCTCTCTCTTCCTTCTGCTTCTGGTCATTACATCCTAAAGACCTATCACTCAGCTTCCACTTGGATTGCAATTTCCAGGTACATAAGCCTATGTTGTATTCACCCAGTGTTTGGAGTCACAGCAATGAGAGTGTTAACTGAAATAAGAGGTGATCAGTATGGAGAGCTGCTGAATCAGTTTGGGGTAATTTGTTGTTGTGGTGGTTGTTTTGTGAGTGTGGCATGGATACATTTAAGACCTCTCTTCAGAGTGTAACATATTGATCAGTATTTTCAAATCTGGGTCTACAACCTGGATTCTAAACAGAATTTATTCTTTCAAGTACCATTACATTTGGTCATCATAAGTTGAGAAAGTATCAATGGAGAGTATTCAATTTGTCTCTGGTATCCTTTTAATTTTAATTGTGACTTCTTGAAAGTAATAAAATTGTTAGTATATTTTAATATTGCTAATCATTTTCAAAGTTTAGATTTCCTTCTTCCTTATTTTTATCAAGTGCATTGCTTCTCCTTTATGATTGTCCATGTGTTGTATAGAGGATAAAAAAAAAAGTTAAGCTTTTCTATACTCAACTACCATACTACCATGTCCATTCTTGAAGATCCAAATGCCACATGGCCCCCGATAGGTTTGTTTTTTGCTTTCTTCTAGTATATAGCTGCATTTCCTAAGGCATAAAAAGAAACGACCTCAAGGGAAACTCCTATTTCAGTGCAAAAAAAAAAAAAAAAAACCAAAAAACAAAGAAAGACCATACAGTTCCAGGAAAATAGCAGCTCTTACTTCCTCTACATGAATTGCTTTTGTACAACTCATACTGTGAAAAAAGCCACCAACCCCCTCTACATCTACCCTGATCCTTATTTCCTCCAACCTTTTCACTGTCCTGTTTTCCCTTGGGCCAAGCACATTTCCATGTTCTAACACTACTTTGTTTGGAGGTCCATTCTCAATC
This sequence comes from Graphiurus murinus, assembly GCA_004027655.1. Classification (NCBI taxonomy): domain Eukaryota; kingdom Metazoa; phylum Chordata; class Mammalia; order Rodentia; family Gliridae; genus Graphiurus; species Graphiurus murinus. The sequence goes on along the minus strand of PVLC010013026.1, from coordinate 29,761 downwards.
TCCTTTCATGCTATTGCTAGAGGGGAGTTTCCATTTCTTCTTGACTACTCTTTCCTGCTTGCTCATTCTTTAATTAAACCCCTCTATCTCCAACTTGATATAACTTAGTTTCCACCAAAAAGACAGAATCCTCATTTCAATATAAGAAACACCTGGAGGTGCCATTTTGGTGGAGATGCCAGTTCCACTGACTGCAACTTGCATATTCATGTGAAATGAAGGAATTAATTGAAGAGATTACAAAATAAATTTTGAGTATACGTGTATCAAAAATTTCTCAGCCATCTCTTGGAACTGGCCCAAACACTTGTACAAAAGAGATACCTCAGATTTTCAGGTTTCATGTATACTCCATTAAAGCCACATATCTGATTGATTTTGACACTATTTCTGAGGCATTCTGAGTAACTAAGTATATTGTATATTGTCTTTTGTTTTCTTTTGCTTTGAATTTTTTGTGTGTGAGTGTGCATGTAATTTGAACCCAGGGTCATTCTACTTTTGAGCTATACTCCCTGCCCTATTTTTATTTTTTTGAACAGTATCTCACTAGGTTGCTAAGGGCCTAAGGATCTCACTAGGGTGCTGAGGGCCTAAGTTGCTGAGGCTGAACTTGAATCTGTGATCCTCCTGCCTTACCATCTCAAGTACTAGGATTACAGGCATGTGGCAGGACATTCAGCTGTGTATAATGTCTTTAATATCAAAGTTATTTCCACCATGTGCTGTGGCAAAGGGATGATGTTTAAATGGTCACAAATGCAACGGTAATTCCAAAGTCATTGTGCAATTTCCTTATCCTGTACAATAAATATTCTTACCCCATAGAGCCCTGCAAGGAAGGTAACTTTCAATGTGAAAATGGAGAATGTATTCCACTGGAGAATCTCTGTGACCGTCATCCACACTGTAAAGATGGCTCAGATGAAGCACACTGTGGTAGGTATTATTCTTATGAAAATACTTGTATTACTTTTGCCTTTATATCTGGATTCTACAAATGTGAAAGGAAGTTTACAAATTCATTTACTGCAATGTGCTTTGATGCTTTGGAGTGTGAACATCTCCCAGTGACTTCAGCACATCTGTACCATTCTTGTTACAACAAACTACATAATATATAGGCCTCTTTTTTGTTGTTTTTGTTTGTTTGTTTGAACTGGGATACAGTCAATAACTATACATCTAAGATAACCAATGCTGATATAAGAAATCTAAACCAATGCTGATATAAGAAATCTAAAAGAACACAGAGAGACAATAGTCCAAATAATATCCCAAATCAGGCACCTTGGCACCATTCATATTGAATACTGCATTCTGTTCTTTACCTACACAATAGAGGCATCTTAATGCTTATTTATTACTCACTTTCCTAGACTTTGTTGTTTTCACTCTTGATTAATCTGTATCTAATCCTCCTCCTTGCTGAGTTTTTAGTCCAGTTCTCCTTTCAGATCACTATACCACTATGAGTAATAAGTTATTTTCCTTTGTACTATTTTATTTATAAGAAATTACTTAATTGATATATACGCATTGTATATGCATATGTATTTAATGCATACTATATATATATATGTATATTACCATATATTGTAACTAACCACTGTAAAAGAATCTCTTAAGAAGAATTAATACTATATTACCTATGAAGAAACTGAGTTGAGGGAAGTTACAGTGTTACCAAAGATCACACAGCCAGGAGTGCTACAGCTGTGTTTTGAACTGGTCTAATTCTGAAGTCAATATCCTGACTCTTTCCTTAAGAATGAAATCTAAAAAATAACTACAATATTATGTCTGTAGTCAAGACCACATTTACTGATGTTTTTCTTATTTGAACAACCAGCAGAACTTGGTTCAATCCCTACCTAGACATGAATAACCTTAATATTCTATCCAAAATGTTTGTATGACATTGGGGAAGATGATGGAACACAAGAAGCAAAAGAAAACATGCAAAGAAACTGTTTATAGAGAAAGAAGAGTGAAAAGCGCTTGAAGTTTTTTTTTTTTCTTTCTGAACTTGAGTTCATAAGCTATGCTGTTCATGAATAACTTTGTTTTCTGTTTATTGATGTGTAATGAGATTGGATATCTCTGACTTTTCCATCTTTATAGTTCTATGAAAGAGGAAAATTAAGTTTATTAAATTTACATTTTCTTTTGTTTTTCATTTTTATTGGTGCACTGTAATCATAAATCATGCTGAAGTTCAGAAAGATAGAGACATACCTATATACACTTGGAGAGCTTTCCCCCAGCTCCCACCTTGCTTCCTCCCCTTCTGCAGACATGATGTGGAGATTGGCACTGATAATTTTGAATAAGCACATTGTGTCAATTGAAGTGTTTTTTCATCAGATGCCCATCTCCCCACCTGCCTCCCTCCTCTTGACCTCCTCCATCACTTCACTGGGGTTTCTCCTTCTTCATCTGGAGTCCCTTTTGTATCCCAGTTTCTTCCTAGTTTATACATATGAGGGACAACATATGACCCTTCATTTGTGTGTAGTGCGGGGGATTGAACTCAGGGGCATTTTACCTCTGAACTACACCCCAGTCCTATTTTAATTTTTATTTGTAAACAAGGTCTTGCTAGATAAATGTGAGCATCATTGAGTTACTGAGGCTGGCTTTGAATTTGCAATCCTCTTATCTCAACCTTCCAAATACTGGGATTGTGATTATAGGCATGTGCCACTCTACCCAGCTATGACCTTTCAGTTTTTGTGACTGACTGATCTCATTTAGCATAATATTCTCTAGTTCCATCCATTTTCTTGCAAATTTTATAATTTTATTATTTTTTATGGCTGAGAAGAATTTCATTGTGTATATCACATAATTTCATAATCCATTTATCTGTTGATGGACACCTAGGCTGAGTTGTCTATTGTGAATTGGCTGGTATAAACATAGATTGGCATATATTATTACAACATTATGTTTTCAGTCCCTTCTGAAAGATACCCAGAAGTGGTATAGCAGAATCATATGATAGTTCAATTTCCAATCTTCTGAGGAACCTCCATACTGACCTCCAAAGTGACTGCAATTTTTTTTACAGTTATGTGAAAGAACAAATTAAGACTAATAAATATATTTTTCAATTTACTTCTAACATACTTCCAAAATACTCTTTAGAAAAACTACAATCAATCTCCAAACTCTAAATATCAAAAAATTTGCACATTTTGTCTAAAGGATATGATTTACTCTTGTCAATGTGAGTGGGTGTATTTAAAAATTTTTATTGTAAAAGAAAAAAAATTTTTTTATATATTTATGGGGCCAAAGTGATATTACCAAGTATGTATACTATATGGTGTGATTGAATTAAGCTTATTAACCTATTTTTCACCTCAAATGTTTACTACATTTTTGGTGAGATAATTTTAAATTTATTTACCCTGTAATTTTGAAATATATGGTATAGTATTATTAACTATAGTCACCATGCTGCAAAATAGATTTCAAAAATTTTTCTTCTTGAAGGGAAACCTTAGATGAACAAAAAAGTGGCCTATCTGAAGGTGATGGGAGGGAGGGGAGGAGGAAATACCCTAATGCACATGATGTACATTCACAAACATCATAAGATCACAGTCACTAAACTAAACATGAAAAGGGGGGAGGAGAGAAGGAATGGGGTGGAAATTGGTGAAGGATTAAATGAGACCTGTGTGCATGTATGCCTCTACCAGTTTGTACCTCACAACAATGTATGGTTGCAATGCACCAATAAAGTTAAAAAATATCTTTCTTCTGTCTAAATAAAATAATTCTGTAACCTTTGACTAATATCTCCCTGCCCCCCCCCATTCTCCGATACCTACTGTTCTACTCTCTGCATCTTTAGTGCGTCTTTTCAATGGCACAGCGAACAATGGTTTGGTTCAGTTCAGAATTCAGAACATATGGCATGAAGCTTGTGCAGAGAATTGGACCACCCAGATTTCAAATGATGTTTGTCAGTTGCTGGGACTAGGGTAAGTAATTATACTCAGCTCCTATAGAAATTCTCAACCTTTTTTATTGATCTCAAATTGGTTTTATTTAAAATTAATAAAAGTATGAATTTGGAAAATTTTCATGTGTAAAAGGAAAATAAAATTAAGTCTTGGCTAACTCTATCCTCAACAATGATTAAAAGACTTTTTTAGGTTCCATTATCTCTCAACAGTTCTTACCTAAGGACTAATCTCCAACACACAGGCCTTTGGACAACATTTAAAATACAACTCTAGCATATGTCTATTTTACTTCTTATCATCTACATCTAGATGAACTTTTGTCTGAAAGAATAGGCGCAAAATAAGTATTTATTGATGTAAGAAATTTATACTCTGTATATATATGTACATATAGGTATATCTAGCTATCTAAATGTAAATAAAAGTTGTGCATCTATGAAGCATTATCATTTTCTTTCTTTCCAGAATTGATAACTCATTTTCTAAATTATTCTAAAAGATACAAAGTTAAAAGTGAAATAATCCAGGTACACTCACATACATACACCAACATTTGATGGACATCTCAAATATTTACTAGTTTATCAAATCAAGTACAATGATTACTTTCTCTGAAAGGGGCTTTTTCTAGCTGACTAGAGGTCCATGTAACAGACTCTTTAAGCTGTACAAAGAGTTTCAAATTTTATTTCAGAATGGTTTCTAACTTTTTGGTTTGTTTGTTTGGAACCCAAAACATATTTTAATTAGAAATAACCTTACATGCAGTAGTTAAATTTCTACCTTAGCCCATAAAAATTATTTAATTTCTAGTATACTAATACCCAGATAGTGCCAACTACTATATACAAATAGTTTTTATCATAGAAAAATGTGCTTGGGTCCTACTTGGAGTGTCAGGAATGCCTCATTTATTCTTGCCACTTGAATTCAAAGCTCCCAGTTTCTCTTAACCCCAAATTCTGTGCATTCACAATGGAAATTCCTCAGTTCCAGCCTTCATCCAAGTGATGTCAGCCTCATGCAGAAGACAATTCCTATTAAGAATAATGGGAGGAAGTTAGTTTAAAAATCCATTATGCAAATAGTCATCAATTTAGTTTTTGTGTATGAGTCAGAAACTTTCTGTTCTTGAGATATGTATATATTTGTATAATCCTTTATATTATCCTTTTCTGATTTTATTCAACAGAAACCCTTTCAACATGGGGGGGAGGTTCAAAGAGTCTTGGAATAGGGTAGGTTGCAGGACAAATAATGTTTTTTGATAGATAATCAACAAAACACTGAAACTGACAGTTGCTTAATCTCACTCAAGTGAAGTGTTGGATCAGTGTCATAGATTCCAATTTCCTACTTTCACAATGATATTTATTCAATAGTGAATTCAGAGCCCCTAGGAAGTTCTTTGCTTGTACTGACAAATTTGCCAGTAATGTTGAAGACCACTTTTACCGACTTGGTTTGTAAAGTTTAAGCTAAGGAAATTGGCAACTTGACCTTGCTTCCAAGTTGGTGCATCCAATGTGGATGGTTACGCTTTCATTGCCAAGAAGCTTTGTGTTCCATTCACCAGCTTCTTATTTGATTATATAAAGATAGTAATTCTTTCCATTGTGGTTCATAAAATTTGCTTCTTGGTGGATCTATGAAGTTAAGGTGAGTTATTTCCAAGAATCAAGTGATCAACATTTTACTTTGATAAGTTTTGTTCAATGAATTTGGATGAAACATGCTGGATGATGGTATAATGCTAATTTTTAATTTTTAAATTCCATAGTTGTATATATGTATATATTCATACAACCATTCATTCAACAATGTACTAGAAGATATTAATATATATTGTATTTTAATAGCATATATAAATTTTGATTACATCTGGATCAGAAATGTATTTATTAGCAGTGATAGTTTCTGATACATGAATTAATAAGATGTAATTTTTATTTTAAATGCCTATGTAGTAGGGATAGACATATAAATAGAGAATTACAATGTGATGTGATAAATACAATGTGCTGTACAAGAACCTAACTCAATGTGATATCAGGGAAGTCTTTCTAGAAAATGGCCTGAGCTGAGTAGAAGAAAATCAGTTCCACAGAACTGTGTGCTATTTATTTATGTTTTTCTTTTCCCCATCCATATTTTACTCTCTGTTACACTGACCTTATTTTCTGTGGATCAAAGTCCTTCCATATTGAGACAGTGAAAAAGAACTAGATTTTTAGTGCCTATGCAAAAAGCAGTACATTTCCACAGCCATAGATACAATATTTTTGAAGAAGATCAGGTATTTGCTTTCTCCTAAAATGAGTCAGGTAATTTTTGCCAAGATTTTAATCTTTGGCCCCTTGCTTGCTTATTAAATAGTCTCCATAGTGTTATAATAACTGAAAGAAAGTTATAGCTTTAATGAAAATTTGTCTAGACTGCTATATGGTAACTGAAAGAAAACTTGGTAAGTTTAAATGATGTGTGTTTAGTACAGTGGAAAGTAATTTAGAAGTCAACTTATTAAAAAGGCACTGTGGTCTCTCAAGATTATTTATGCAGATAGGGTATGAGATGCAATTCCCCACAGATTCTAGTAAATCATATGAGGCAGATTTCATCAACCCTTGTTTTTTTATATTAGGCATTTTAATTCCCTGCCATTTATAGCATGCATAAGTAAAAAGTACTTTGAATAACATTTTATGTCTTCTATCATACTGTGAAAGAAAACATTTTATACTGATGCAAGAATAAGTTAACAAAACTTGGAGTAGTGATTTTTATGTGATTTTTTTTAGGAAAAAGCATTAAGGGTTACTAAGCCAATATATAAATGATATGGTTGATTTCCCTTGCCTAAGCATTAAAAGCTAGGATAAATCATAAGCTCTGTGAAACGTTACAGAATTTAGAAAATACTAGTGTATTAAAATAATTATTTGTTTCCTAAAAATTCTGTGAAGAGTTGGTGTTCATTTCTAAATCCCATAGTTGTTCTGTGCAAGATATCTTAATTTACATTATCAGAAACATCAATTTGGTCCTCTCATTCTTAAACCTGTATAAGAAAGTAAATTACTTTAGTGTTTTTACGTTATAAAGATATTTTGAAAATATTGGAGGAAAAGGTACAAATGTTAAGGCCTTTCAAATAAATAGAACATAACTAGCTACATTTTTTTCTTAAGCATTATGACAAACCCATTTCCACAATCTAGCGATAAGTCCTGAAAAACTGAAAAGCAAACCTGTGTTTTCTCTTAGTTTCAGCAACTGATAGATAGTGTTCCTGCTCCTGTCTGCATTTTCTGTTACTGTTTCCCAAGTTTTCAACAGTGTAGGGAATGCCTTAACTTAATAAAACTCAGAATACAAAACAAAAAGGACAGGATATGCAAAATAGTAGAAAATTATAACTACTATATTTGACCTTAAATGTCTCCTCCTTATTTAAACACTTAATACAGAAATATTGTCTATTATTTTTAATATGTTTATTGGTGCATTGTAATCCTACATCTTTGTGAGGAACAAGCTGGTAAAGGCATACATGCACACATCAGTCACTTAACCCTTCCCCTATTCTGGCCCCATTCCATCCTCCCTCCCTCTTTTTCATGTTCTGCTTAGTGATTGACTTTGATATGTTTGTGAATGTACATCTCATGCATTAGGGTGTTTCTCCCCTACCCTCACCCTATCACCTTCAGATAGGTCACCTTCTTTGTTCCTCTAAGGTTTCTCCTTCTTCTTTTAGTGTTCCACCTATAACCAACTTTCTCCCTAGCTTCCACATATTAGAGACAGCATCTGATTTTTTTTTTTACTCTTTGTGATTGACTTATGTCACTTAACATTTTTATTTTGTTTTGTTTCATTTTTTTGCAGTACTGGGAATGGAACCCAGGGTCATTCTACTTCCAAGCTACACCCCCAGTCCTATTTTTTATTCTTTATTTTGAAATAAGGTCTCACTAAGTTGTGGAGGGTCTCACTAAGTAGCTGAGGCTGGCTGTAAACCTGGATCCTCCTATCTCAGCCTCCCAAGTACTGGGATTACAAGCCATTTTTATTTTGAATTTACAACTTCTGCACCAAAACGGCTTTTTATTTAATCTTAACCATGCTTCTATGGTGAGGCAGGGTGGAAAAAGCTGTCAGGAAGTTGGTGGAAAAATATTTTTGCTGGGTTTAAATGACTTAACTAAAAAGCCCATAATTTACCTGAAGTACAAATTAACACTGACTTTTCCAATTTTAAAATAGAAATTTAAAGCCAGGCACAGTGACACATAACTATAATCTTAGTACTTGGGAGGAGGTGGGAGGACCATATGTTTGAGGCCAGCCTCAGAAATTTAGCAAGATTCTATTTCAAAATAAAATAAATAAATTAAAAAACTGGAGTTGCATCTTAGAGATAGAACACCCCTGGGTTCAACCCCGTTACTCTCACAAAAGCACACAAAACAATGTATTAATTTAAAAAAAAAACAAGGAGCCAGCACAATTGCACACACCTGTAATCCCAGTACTTGGGAGGCTGAGACAGAAGGATTGATGGTCAATGCTAGTCTCAGCAATTTAGTGAGACTCTGTTTAAAAATAAAAACCAAAATAAGGGTTGGAGTGTAGCTTAGAGGTAGAATGCCCCTTAGATCAATCCCTAGTACCAAAATACAAACAAACAAAAAAGTAAAGAACAGTAATAGCAAGTTGAGACAGTTTGTAACTTTCTAAGATTAATTTTTGATACACTTAATATCTAAGGGCTGGTTAGGTAGCAAGCATACCACTTGTCATCAGAAAACTACATTAGCTTCTGGATATGGTACCTGGTTATACATCAGATTTACCTCATCTTGATCACAGTGACTGGTATCCAGGGGGTCTAGGTTCTCTAGTTCTCAATGTGTGACTTTAGGTCTAAAGCAACAGCATTGGATTATCTGGGGTTTGTTTACAGAAATGATAATTCTGGAATCTTACTTCACACCTATGGAATCTGAAAGTCTAGAGTAGAACCCAAGTCAGAAGTGAATAAACCACTCAAATGATTCACATGCATTCTAAAGTGTGAGAACCACTCTGTAAGCTAAGTGTTCTTAACCTTTTTGGGTATCATGGCACTTTTGTCAGCCTCGAGAAACTTACAACCTCTTCTCATGTTCATATATATATAAGTGTATAGGGCAAAATGCACATAATCACAAAAGAAATTATTTAAATTGACAAATAATTATCAAAATATTAAAAATACACATGACAATATTTTGAAGTATCAGATAAGACACTGGTGGATCTAATAATTGCATAATGTCAAAAAGGAGCATAAATCATATGGCCATATATATGGAGTAACTCTGATATGACAGAAAGGCATCTGAAGTTTGCTTTGATGATAGTAATATATATGCTGATGGTAATATTGCAATTAGTCACTTACTCTTCTATGGGAAGAAAAGACTAAACATCAATTAGAGGTTAGTAAAAGTAAACTTGTAACTATTTCTTATACAACTACAAACCTGCTACATGTTATCATAGACTCTTTTTTTTTTCACTGGTTCATTGTAATCACACATCTTTGTTAGGTACAAGCTGGTATAGGTAAAAGCATACATGCACATTTCTCATTTAGCCCTTCCCCAATTCCCACCCCACTTCCTCCTCCTCCCTCTTTCTCAAGGTCAGTTCAGTGATTGACTTTGATGTGTTCATGAAAGTACATCATGCTCATTAGGGTGTCTCCCCTCCCCCCATCACCTTCCCTTAGGTCAAATTCTTTGTTCACCTAAGGTTTCTCCTTCTTCATCTGGAGTCCCTCTTATGTCCTATTTTCTCCCTAGCTTCCACATATTAGGGAAAGCATATGATTTTTTACTTTTTGTGACTGACTAATCTCACTTAACATAATGTTTTCCAGTTGCATCCATTTCCCTACAAATAACATGATTTTGTTCTTCTTTATGGCCAAATAAAATTCCATTGTGTACATATCCCATAGTTTTGTAATCCATTCATCTGTTGATTGACATCTTGGCTGGTTCCATAGTTTGGCAATTGTAAACTGTGCAGCTATAAACATAGTACACATGCATCAGTCTGATAGTTTGGTTTCTGTTCTATTGGGTAGATACCCAGAAGTGGTATTGCTGGATCATATGGTAGGATCATTCCCATTTGTCTGAGGATCCTCCATATTGTTTTCCAAAGTGGTTACACTAATTTGTAATACCACCAACAATGTATTAGGGTTCCCACTTCTCCACATCCTTGCCAGCATTTGTTGTTGTTTGTGTTTTTTATGATTGCCATTCTGATTGGAGCTAGGTGAAATCTCAAGGTAGTTTTGATTTGCATTTCTCTGATTGCCAATGATGTGGAACATATCCTCATACATTTATTGGCCATTTGTATTTCTTCTTTTGTGAGGTGTCTACTTAGATCCTTTGCCCATATTAGATTGGGTTATTTGTTTTCTTAGCCGTGAGTTTCTTGAGTTCTCTGTATATCCTAGATATTAGACCTCTATCAGAAGAGTAGCTGGCAAAAATTTTCTCCCACACTGTGGGCTCTCTGCTGAGGTTCTTGATAGTTTCTTTTGCTGCACATAAGGTCTTCAGTTTAATGCAATCTTACTTTGAGTTGCTTGTGCTTTTGGGGTCTTTTTGAGAAAGTTTTTACCTGTGCCTATGTGTTGAAGTGTTGGGCTTATGCCCTCTTCAAGTAGCTGCAAGGTCTCTGGCCCGACTTCCAGTCTTTGATCCACCTTGAGTTGACTCTTGTGCAGGGTGAGAAAGTGGGATTTATTTCCATTTTACTGCATATGGTTAACCAGTTTTGCCAACACCATTTGTTAAAGAGGCTATCTTTTTTCCAGTGTATGTTTTTGGTTCCTTTGTCAAAGATCAGTTGACTGTAAGTCTGTGGGTCTGTTTCTGGGTCTTCTATTCTACTCCATTGGTCTACGTGTCTGTTTTTGTGCCAATACCATACTGTTTTTATTACTGTGGCTTTGTAGTAGAATTTGAAGTCAGGTATTGTGATACCTCCTGCATGGTTCTTGTTGCTAAGAACTACTTTGGCTATCCTGTGCTTTTTGTTGTTCCAAATGAATTTAAGGACTGATTTTTATATGTCTGTGAGGAGCAGCCTTGGTAATTTCATGGGTATTGCATTGAATCTGTAGATTACTTTTGGGAAGATGGCCATTTTGATGATATTTGTTCTGCCTATCCAAGAGCATGGTATATTTTTCCATCTTCTAAGGTCTTCGTTGATTTCCTTTTTCAAATTTTTCTAGTTTTCCTTATAGAGATCTTTTACCTCGTTGGTTAGGATTATCCCTAAGTATTTTATTTTTTGGGGTGCTATTGTTAGTGGAATTGTTTTCTGGATTTCTTTTTCAGTGATTTTATGGTTGGCATACAGGAAAGCTTCTGATTTTTGAAGTCTGATTTTTTATCCAGCCACTTTGCTGAATTTGTTGATCAGTTCTATAAGTTTTTTGGCTGACTTTGTTGGGTCTTCTAAGTATAATATCATGTCATTTGCAAAGAGGGATAGTTTTAGTTCTTCTTTCACTATTTTTACCCCTTTGATTTCCTTCTCTTGCCTTATTGCTCTGGCTAGAGTCTCACGTACTATGTTGAACAGAGAGGTGTTAATGGACATCCTTGTCTTGTTCCTGTTTTTAGTGGGAACTCTTGCAGTTTTTCTCCATTTAATATGATATTGGCTGTAGGCATATTGTATATTGCCTCCATCAAAAAAAAGCCCAGGGCCAGATGGTTTTCCAAGTGAATTTTATAAAACATTTATAAAAGAGCTAATCCCAATACTCCTCACAGACTCTTAAAGGCTCTGCAGGACCCATGCTAAGAGAGTAAGGACCTTGGCTATAGTGAGTCCCAGAGGTCTAGTTCTATAAGGAGCCCCACGTGATTCTGACACAGTAGTTTTTTTTTTTTCCTATTTAAGGAAATCATGATTATTTGTGTACTCATTTTCATGGAAGATGTAGAAATTAGTAATTTGATTTCACCTGATATTAAAAACAAAACTAAGCAGCACAATACAAGCCATTATTAAAACTTTTTTTCCAGCCGGGCATGATGGCGCATGCTTGTAATCCCAGCATTCAGGAGGCTGAGACCGGAGGATCCGGGTTCGAGGCCAGCCTCAGCTACTTAGTGTGGCACTCCACAACTTAGTGACACCCGGTTTCAAAATAAAGAATAAAAAATAGGGCTGGGGGTATAGCTCAGAGGTAGAATGCCCCTGAGTTCAATCCCCAGTACCGCAAAAAAAAAAAAAAAAAAAAAAAAAGTTTTTTCCTACTACAACCAAGTTCACCCTTTTGGCGAATTATCCAGGGAATACCTTAACATCATTCTGACACTAGCCTGTTTTATTTTTCTGAAAGTGTTATTCCCACCTCCATAACAAATCAACATAGAAATGGAGAATTAAAAAAAAAAAAAACTTTTGAAGCCAGGTGTGATGGTACATGCCTATAATCCCAGTACTTTGGAAGCTGAAGCAGGAGGATTGCAGGTTTTTGACCAGCCTCCGCAGCTTATAGTGAGGCCCTCTGCAACTTAGACCCTGTTTCAAAAATAAATAAGTAAGTAAGTAAGTAAGTAAGTAAGTAAATAAATAAATAAATAAATAGCTAAAGGTGTAGCTCAGAAATAGAATGCCTAGGTTCAATTCCCAGTACCACCGGTAAGAAAAAAAAAATCATATGAGAAAGATATTATGAAAATAGTAAAAAAAAAATTGTGACTAAATTTTCACCAACCACAGACTGGAATTATATTTTACTTGGAAAAATTCATTCCTAATTTAAACTTTTTAGTGGATAGAATGACACCTCAAAGAGATGTATGTGGCCAGGAAATTATTGAGAATGTAATTGTACACACAAAAGAGTATGACAATCCCTTTTACATTTTCGTATAATTATGAATCATTCACCAGTACTTTTCTGCACCATATAACAATTTAGTCTGCTACAGAAAAGCAAATGGAGATCTTGTTTTCCTCCAGGTAATGTCCTTTGTCATTTCCTTTGACCCTGTTTTAGGGAAGGGATAGGCTTTTATATTAAATACACAGAAGTAAGTGAGACAGGAGAAAACTTTAGCCCTACAAAATTTTATAACTAAAGCTTCTTTGTTCATCCTATTTCTCTTCTAGAAAGTACTTTTAAGGAACCATCTATTATTAATACTGCATATGCTCTGAGCCCAAGGATAGTTTTAGATAAAAACTGATAAAAATCTAATGAAATAATATTCCTTCCTCTCTCCTCTTTAATTTTTCTTCTTTCTCCGTTCTTTGTTTCTTCGTCCTTTCTCACATCCTTAGTCTTTGCTTTCTTTTCACCATTATTCCTTTCCATTCTCTCTTCTTTTCTTCAGACCCACTGCTTTTCAAAACAATAAAATCTTCATGACCAAGAGTATAGGAAGTAAGATGAAGCTAATACTACATGAAAAGATCCGAACAACCACTTATCTCCTAGATTTCTGGAATCCCATGCAAACAGGAGAAGAATAACAATCACATAACTTTCATTATAAGAGAACATAAAAGTTATCAATTCCATAGGAAAAGAAGTTTCACTTGACACTAAATTCTAAAGAAAATTTTACACATATGTCATTAATAAAATAATTGTTAGAAATAACTTTTTATAACATTAAGAAAAAGGCAAGTGTTCAAAAATTGCTTGGCAATGCAATTTTACTTTTTTGCAAAAAAGGGTGCCCCCACATACACAAGAGAGAGCATACTTGAGGAAGCACCTGGCAGGTCTTATATCCCTAACACAAAGCCCCTCCTCCGCTGAACTCCTATTGGTGGGAGTTACAACTTCACATTCTTCCTGGTCAGCTACAGGGGAAGTTGGGGGAGGGTCAGCACCTACAATCTCTTGAGATGCTAATTTTATGAAGGAATCCAAGCATTACAAGATGGCAAATTACAAGGTGGCAAATTATAAGATGGCGGTTAAAATCAAATTACACCTTTGACAGAAAAGATACAATTATTTTCTCACATAATAACCCACTAAGAAAATATATGCATCAAGGAAACTTCAGATCAAATGTTGATATATGTGGCATATACCTCTTGCTCAAACATAAACTCCAATATCAGCTCAGGAAACAATATTAAAGTAGACCATACTGTCCAGGATGTCCAAAACCTTGTCCAGAGAGAACCTGTCTCTTTGACAGTCTCCTAGAACTATCACTTCTTTCAGCCATGTTTTTTTTTTTTTTCTTTTCTTTGTGGAAAATGCTTCCTAACACTATTATGTCTGTGAGATGGCAAAAGATGGCAAACAGTAGCTACCACACTGATACATTTCTTTCTTTCCTACTCTTAAAATAGCAGCTTTCAAAAAAAAGAGGAAATTGATTAGGTTAAGATAACTTTTACATTGAAATTACTCCCAGGTAAATGTCACAAATTTTAAGGGCTGAGATCAGAAAATCTAAAATTAGTTAAACTTATCTGAAATATATTCAGGTCAATCATAGCATTTACCTAACTGCCCTATGGCATGACTGTCCTAATGGGATGATTTGCTATTGAATCCTCTCTACCCACTATTCCCTTGCCTACAAAATACTCTCTCTGCCTTCTTTCCTGCCAAAGCAATCTCCTTCTTTACCTTCAATCTGAAAAGAAAGGTCCATCCTTCTCCAAAAGCTTTTTTTGCCTAATCCCACCTGACTCTATTCATTTCTTAAATGTGTTGAGGTGTGAAATGAGCCACAGTGCCTGACTGCAGTATTTGCAGCCTACATTATTATTCTTTTTTAGCTTTAGTGTGTCTAAAGGCTTAAAACATCCCTACCTAAGCTCCTGCTTCAGGGAAAAATTCTTATCACAGCACATACAGTCTGAGGAGCGATACAAAAGAGAAGAAACCTAAGCAGGTCATGAGAAGAGAGGCAGAAGATTTAATACCATGCAAGTAGCCTTGGGATATTCTTTTTTCTCTCCCTAGAATTCATCTATGAGCATATTTTTATACTTCATCTATGACCTCAAAAATAATAATGGTTGCACATGTATCCTTCTTTTATCACATAAAATAAAGTTTTCTTGAAGTCAGGACAACCCTTTGAGGATACATGACCCATAAAAAATGGTAATAAAGGTTCGAAATAAGTTACCAGAGGCATTAGTATGTCAAAAAGACAATGCTATAAGGTGTTTCTATGTGATACTAAATTTCTATTTATTGCAGGCAGCTATATAAATATATAATGGAGTTATTTAAATATGCATAAGTGGAACTTCAAAATGTAGATAACATACACTCTAGTTGTGGTATTTGTAGAGTAGCCTCTCTAAAAATTAATGACTAATTTCTTGTAAAAAAAAAAAAAGAAGCTAAAGCAGAAAGGACCTCAAGTGCATGTTTTTACATACAGAATGTACTATAACCATACTCTCTCTCTAATTCAGAGGTCAAAAGTTCTGAGATTTTATCTTTCAAAAAAGAAATTGATTCAATAGTTAATTTTGTTTGTAAAAGTGCGAGATGCTAAACTAAGGAACATTATGTAAAGCCTCTATTGTCTCAACTCTGTTCAGTGGATGAAAAACATCAAACACTATCAGTTTACTGAAGGCATTGGAAATAAAAAGAATCACCTTCTATACAGTTTTTTTTTTCTCTTTATCGATCCTAATAGTGTTGATTTCCACTTGGAAATTCCCTATACATAAAGAAGAAAGGGTCAATGTTAACCACAGTTTAGGGAAAGCACTGGTCCTTCTTTTGGAGAGGTAGCAGGTGGGTTCATCATGCTACTTAAAAAGACCGAAATCACATCATCACCCAGTGATGGCCAGTAGAAGAGAATGAAGTCAGGATGCTTTTAGCCTAAAGGCATATCTTGATAGAAATATTAGAATCTGGAATAAATAAAAGGAAGACATGATTAGGAATTGAAAGCTAAACTCTCTCACTGAATCTAACAAAGAGAGTTGAGATATAAGAGAAATCCTCAATTAAGGCTCACAGTTTTTTGGTGGAAAGAAAGCCTTGGGAATTAGAGGTCTTTCGTCACATGCAAATGTCCCACCCAGTTTTGGCTCATCATGACACTTGTAGGTTCAGGATACAATATCCTGCTCTTAGAGCAATGCCTTCCAGTTTTCTTAGGGCTTGTTAGGCTTTGAATTGAATGCAATGTCAAAAACAAAGCACCATTCGTTTTAATATTTTCATTTGGGGGTACATTAGAGCCTCACATCATAATGCAGTTCCTGGTAATAGTGACATACATGTACACAACAGCTAGTCAAAGCAATATTTTGAAAAGTAGGGGTACTAAAGATCTCTTTTCTGTGTTGCCTTCAACAACATGCATTTCTTTAAAGAAGGATTATTCTCAGTAAAAGAACAGCTTAAATGATGCTACAGTAATTCTGTGAAATATCATGCAAATCAAAACTACTAGATGACATAAAGAAGTTAAATGAAAAATTTCTGATACCCAAATGATAGATGTAATAACTCAATTTTGTAAAATAATACATGCAAATGTAAACAAGGGATAAGGGCATCATGCAAAAATTAAAATAGCATCTCATGTCTTCATAGGTAGTTATACTGATCTATACTATCATTTAGGTAGCAAAATATTTAAAGTTTTTAAATTTTTTTTATTGTAATAATTCGTGCACTGTAAGCATACATCTTTGTTAGGTACAAATTGATAATGACATATGTGCACACATTTCTCATTTCACTCCTTCCCCAATTCCCACCCCGCTCCCTCCCTCTCAAGTTCAGTTTAGTTTTATATTGTTCATCTGTTTCTGTGGAATCCCATTATTATTATTTATAATTATATTATTATTATTATTATTATTATTATTATTATTATTATTATTATTTTGCACTGGGGATTGAACTCAGGGGCATTCTACCTCCAAGATATACTCTCAGCCTTTTTAATTTTTTTTAACAAGATCTCATTGGATTGCTAAGGCTGACCTAGAACCTGGGATCCTCTTGTGTTTATTTCAATGTTCACAGAAATAAAAGGGACTTTAGATAATGGAGGAGAAACCCCAATGGAGCTAGGGAGGTAGTCTTGGGAGGGTGGAGAGGGTTAGAGAGAGAATTAAGGAAGCAAACATTTTCATGGACTTTATGTATGTATGTGAGAGTAACAATGCCAATCTCAATATCCTCTGTGAAGAAGGGGAGAGTGAGGAGGGAACAGAGGGGGGTGGGAACTCACCACCTGCTGTGTGCATATATGTCACTATCACTATTTACAACAGTATTATGTGAGACTCTAAGATTAAAATGCACCAATAAATGTATTAAGAAGAACCCATATGCAGAAGCTAGGGAGTAATTATGATATGACAGGGACTTCAGAAAATGGAGGAGAAACCACAGTGGAGCCAGGGAGGTGATCTAGAGGAAGGGGAAGGGGAGAGGGAGAATGAAGGAATCACTTCCAGTGACATTATGCATATATGTGAGAATACCAATGCCAATCTCAAAACCCTGTAAGGGGAAGGAGACTAGTGGGAAGGAAGCCAGGGGAAAGCCCAACAAGTGCTGTGTGCATATATGTCACTATCATTCTATCACTTTAAACTACATTATGATGTGAGACTATAATGCACCAATAAAAGTATATAAAAAAAGAACTAAAATGTACCTTACGGGTTTTTCTTTGTGTTTTTCTTTTATTTGTATTTCTTTTTTTCCTAGGAATGAAAACTCATCAGTGCCAATACGCTCTACTGGAAGTGGCCCGTTCGTAAAATTAAACACAGCACCTAATGGCAGCTTAATACTAACACCCAGGTGAGTCCTAAAATTTATTGTTGGACTAGATGTATGTGGATAGGAAATAAGACAGAATTTTGAAGTCAGTCCTATTTTAATTTTTCTGCAGACTAACTATATTATCTTCAAAGTTAGTAAACTTATTTTATTCTCTGAGTAATTTCAAACTCTATGCTTCTGATAACATTGTTTGATCCTCACTCATATATGGTAAGAGAGACATAGGTATTATATACATAATTATCTGGTACATTGATAGGGAAAATTTTCTAATAACATTCTTTTTATTCTTACTCTTAGATTTATAAACAATTGAATCCCATCTAAAAAAAAAACTGTGAGACTTGAGATAAATAGGTTAAATGTTGCTCAGTCTAAAAAGAGCAACAGAAATTACACAAATTAGCTGACATTCAAAGAGGAGAAGGAGCCAGGCGTGGTGGCACACGCTTGTAATCCCAGCATTTGGGAGGCTGAGACTGGAGGATCCAGGTTCGTGGACAGCCTCAGCTACCTAGTGAGGCACAGTGCAACTTAATGAGACCCTGTTTCAAAATAAAGAATAAAAAAAATAGGGCTGGGGGTATAGCTCTGAGGTAGAATGCCTCTGAGTTCAATCCCCAGTACTGAAGAAAAAAAAAGAGAGTGAGTGAGTGAGTGAGAGAGAGAGAGAGAGAGAGAGAGAGAGAGAGAGAGAGAGAGAGAGAGATAAGGAAATCATGGTATTCTTTTCTTGTCCTTAGCAAACAAAACATAAATATTAAATGAATATGTCAAACTTCTAGTTAAGCCTACATAATCCCTTTTGCTTTTTAAAGTTAGGTTTATTTTTAAAACCTCTAAGGTATTGAAAAGCAACATCTTTCCTATGATCAAAGATATATTTTAATTTAGACTTTTTATCATTTCTCATGTTTGAGTATTAATAGTAATTTTCATTTGAAGTTGTTAAAATTGAGTTCTGAATTTTTACAGTTGTATTAAATGCCAGCTGTGGGTGTGTAGAAAGTAGCTGCTAGAAGCAATTACAGACAAGGATTTAAGATGCAGTTGCTGTTGGATTTTGTTTAACATGCCTAATGGTAAAAAATAAAATTGTTTAATTACTCAGTTATTCATGAAAAGTTAGCATTTCTGTGATCTCAACTAGTAAAACAAATTGATAAAGGAGTATTTTTATTGCCAATAAAAGAACCTTGAGGTTGAATGTTTTATATCAGTATTTGCTGGGCCTTGACTGATGCCGAGTCTCACTGGGAAAGAAGCAGGCTTCTAGATTCCTTTCTATAAGGGTTTCCTGAATTTATATTACAGTTTTCACACTGAGAATTTCACCTATTCATGTTTTGTAGACATTTAAGAACTAGTGAGAAAAAGAAAAAAACTTCAAAATCATTCAACTTAACTACATGTATGTTTCAGAGCAGAACTAGCTTATTCAATACATATGGATTGAATAAGTCTCATAGTATCAATTTACATTGAAGTCACCATTATAAGTATGTTCATGATATTTGAAACAGACACTATTTATAGACATACTTTAACCTTTCACCAAACCAATAAGTCAGTTATGTAAGTGCCCTTAATTCCTTCCTTAATATGCTACATTTTATTGTCTTGGCAAACATTCAGACATTTTCATTCATTCACCTGGTTAGTTGATTTATGTATTTATTGCAGAGATGATTGCATTTATTGCACTGTGAAAACTGGTGCTTTAGGAAGTACCTTTGTACTAGTGGTTGCAATAAAAAATAATTAAAGGGCTGGGCATGATGGTACTTGCCTATAATACCAGTACTTGGGAAGCTGAGACAGGAAGATTGCAGGTTCAAGACCAGCCTCTGCATCTTAGCAAGACCCTCAGCAACATAACAAGACCCAGTTTCAAAACAAAAATAAAATCCAAAACAAAAAAAGGCTGGGGTATAACTCAGAGGTAGACTGCCCTAGGTTCTATCTCTAGAAAAAATAATAATAATAACAACAATAATAAAATGAAAGTTAGGGAAAATGATTCTCTCAACTATAAAAATCTATTGACCTATATCCCAACTTTTTTTTATCCTACCATGAGGCATATATAGGACTCAGATCACTGTTTACCTCCACTGGGAAAGAGCTACCTAATACATATTCAGCAATCTGTTTTGATGTAACTAGAAATGATATACAATTCATGCAGCTGTCAATACTAGGCTTTCATTTTTTTCTATCTTTGGATCACTTTGATATCATCCTAGAAGTCAATGGAAATTTGACTTAATACATATATATATATATATATATATATATATATATATATATATATATATATATATATATATATATAATGTGACAGGTGCTATAGGGAAATAACAGAGATTATTTCCAATTCATATAAGAGCTATATGATTTAGGTAGTACTGGTTTCCTGTAAGGAAAAATGAGAAAAAGGAAGCCTGTATTGACCAGTGACTTGCAGAAAATTTCCTTCACAAAGCATCTAGGCAATGTGAAGAGTCTAACAAGCCTTGGATTTACTCTAAAACCTTGACTTCTCTAACATTCTCTCTTCTCAGTGTCCTGAGTAAGTAGCAGTTTTTCAAAGGAAAAAGAAAAGACGTGGACTTTTTCAATATGACAAAAAGCCATGTTAATTATAAATATGGATATAAAATAATTCTTTAATGTCAGGAAGGTAGACATAGGCCCATACATTCATATCACAGTATTACCCTACTGGGACCAGGAAGAGACAGGAGATCTTGCCGTTGTTGTTCCTACTGTACAGAGGGCTAACAGTTCCACCTCCAGGACCAGTGACCAGGACAATAAATCTATTTTCATTCAACCTCTGGAATAATACCTTGATGAAGATTTGTTAGTCATTCTGCCTTCCTCTACCCAGAGACAGGGCATGTATGTGATTGCACAACAAAGTTTTGATTATCCAAAATATGTAAGGAAGAAGTACTAAGTTTAATTGAATTTTCTGGTTAATTATTAAGTTAACCAGAAACTTGTCTGTGCTTGATAAAAAGAAATTGAGCATTGCTTAATCTGAGACCATAAAATGATATGCATCCCATAAAAAGATGATTTATTTTTAAATGCTTTAATAGGTGCATTATTTTCTTACATCATCATGTAGTTCATAGTGCTTGTGATATACAACAGCAATTGAGTTTCCCCCAGCTCCCTCCCCACTTCCCCCTTTCCAATACATGATACTGAGATTGTCATTGGTATTCTCACATGTATATAATGTCCATAGAAGTCCATGAAAATGCTTCCTTCATTATTATACACACACACACACCCTCACCTAGACTACCTCCCTTGCTCCACTGGAGTTTCTCTTCCCTCCACTCCATTATCTAAAGTCCCTCTGATATCATGATTACTCCCCAGCATTCAAGTATGAGAATAAACATATGACCCTTCAATTTCTGTGACTGGCTAATCTCACTTCATGTTCTCCAGGTCCCTCCATTTCTCTGCAAATAATCTTGTTCTTTATTGTTGAGTGGAATTCCATTGTGTGTATATCCCATAATTTTGTATTCCATTAATCTGTTAACGTATATCTAGGTTGGTTCCACAATTTGACTATTTTATACTTTTTTGTGTGTGTGATGCTGAGGATTGAACCCAGGGGCATTCTACCTCCGAACAACATCCTCAGTCCTATTTTTTATTCTTTATTGTGAAACAGGGTCTCACTAAGTTGTGGAGGGCCTCACTAAGTAGCTGAGGATGGCCGCCAACCCAGATCCTCCTGTCTCAACCTCCCAAGTACTGGGATTACAAGCATGCACCACTGCACCTGGCATGGCTGTTTTAAATACAGATTTTCCTGGATGTATACCATAGATTTAGGAAGTTTGATGGGACTTGAAAATATACCAGGAAGCATCTTACAAATGACTTCTTTCTCAAACCTAGATGAATATCAGAAAAGTTAATTTAGATGTCTTTAGGACATGGATAATTATATATCTCTAGAGAGATATGCATACATGCATATTTATTATTAATGAAATATAAATATATTACCACATATATATACATATATGTATTTTTGATACTGAGGATTGAACCCAGGGACATTCTACCTCTGAGCTACCCCCTCAGCCATTTTTCTGTTTTTTGTTTAGAAATAGGGTCATGCTACATTGCGAAGTGTTTCATTGCTTTGCTGAGTCTGTTCTCCAACCTGCAATCCTGTCTCAGCCTCCCAAGTACTAGTATTACAGGCATGCACCACCACACTTTGCTATTTGCCTTACATTTCTATTGAAATTGCCCTCTATTTAAAAGGGTATGACAATCAGACAATGCAGATTCATGTGATTTCAAATAAACTTTAACATGCATTTTCCAGAAAAACTGAATTACTTTGAGCATATGGTATTGTTTTGTCTTTTATACTTTATTTTTATCCAAAGCTTAAGCACTTAAACAATGTGCACAATTAGATGTAGTTAAGTATTTAAATGTAAATCATTAAAATTGTATGCAAATACATGTATGTTCTAATGTGACCAGTATCTGCAGTAGCTGCAATAGGAAACACTGTGGGCAAGTACCATAATTCCTTGTATTATACTGTCCTCTAGTGGTTCAATTGTATACCACATTGTAAAACAATTTTTCTTTATCCTTCTCACCTGGGGAAGCTAGAAAGAAAACAGGAAACAAAAGGGATTTCAGATAAATGAAGAGATCAGTAGAATAGTGAAAGGCACTTGGGAGGTAGGGAAAGGAGGATTGAGGAGGGAAATAGTTCAAATAATGTTATGTCCAAATATGAAGGCATCACTGCCAATCTCATATGTACAGTAAAGAGGGTAGGAGGGATGGTGAGGAGAGTAATATGCCATGTGCTGTGTATCACTCTAAATATGCTTATGATGTATAAATACAATGCACCAATAGAAGTATAAGAATAAATTTTAAAATAATACACTTTTATTTAAAACAAACTTCTGGGCTTTGAAAAAGTTGGTGTCCAATTTTTTAAATAAGTAATGAGTTTTCCAACAATTTATGTCTACACTTTATTGTGTATTTGCTATTTCAATGTCTGCCTCCCTTGAAGGCATGACTATGATGCATTCATCGTGCAGTTCTCTGAATGGGGCACAGATTATCTCACAGAGCTCAGCACTGAATAGTGGTGGGACTGGCAAAAGCCATAGTTTCACTATCCACACTTCAAATTAGTTACACACAATTAATGGCATCCTCAAAAAAAAAAAAGAAAGAAAGAAAGAAAGAAAGAAAGAAAGAAAGAAAGAAAGAAAAATTCTTGACTTCTCAACATAGCAATTCATAGGTTTTAAAGTCGATTTTGATCAGAGAAGCATGATGAAATCTCAGGTTGTCCCACTTGGTCCTGCCTGGACAGCAAATCAGGCTTTGTCGGGCATATCCATACCGTATGCATCACCTGCCTTTCAGTCCCTTAATAGCTACTTTATTCATCAGATAGACTTGCAGTGTCTAAGTGTTTGTGTTAAAGTCACCCTAATTTTACTTAATACTGGTCCCAAAACACAAATGTGGAGATGTTGCCTATTAGGATATATCAAAGAGAATTCATAAAGTACTTCCTTTGAGTGAAAAGATGAGAGTTCTCAATAAGGAAAAAATTCATATTACTTAGATTGCCGAGATCTCTGATCTATACTAAGAATAAATCTTCTATCCACAAAATTGTGAAGAAAATATAAAATTTTACTAGTTTCATCATCACACTTCTAACTGCAAAAGTATAGCCCCCATGCATGGTGGATTTTTAGTTACAATACAAAATACATCAAATATAGGGTTCAGTACTCTCTCTGGTTTTAGGCATATACAGGGGGTCTTGGCATATATTCCCAGTGGCTAAGGAGAGACTATTATAATAGAGAATCAATGAAATCCAAGGTTGATTCAAGCTAAGAAGCAATTATCTATCATTGATAGAATGTTCATTATGTATAAAGCACAATAATAACTCCACTGCAGATATTGCTACTAAGCCTCATAAAGTTCCAACATATCAGGTACTAATACCCCTATTTTAGGATTAGGAAACTGATTCTCAAGGAACTTATGCAACTGACCCAAAATTGCATGATGAATATGAAGAAGTAAGAATACACACTTAGCTTTATTTGACATTAAACTGATACATTTTCTTCTGGGCTTTGAGTCTACCTGCATTTTATATGTGATATATAGGTTGAAAAGTCCATTTAACTAAAGTAGGATATCCTACACAATATTTTATTCTAAAATGTTAAGTGCACAAGTTTTGAAGTACAATTTTTCTTCTGTTACAGTCAACAGTGCTTACAGGATTCCCTGATTCTGTTACAGTGTAACCCTAAATGTAAGTATTTTGTCACCTTCCCCTTCAAGCCTTCAATTTAAAATTCTGAGTAAAATTGTATATCACCCGAAGTTATTTTGTCAATATTAAATATCCATGGTCAGCCGGGCGTGATGGCGCACGCTTGTAATCCCAGCATTCGGGAGGCTGAGACCAGAGGATCTGGGTTTGCGGCCAGCCTCAGCTACCTAGTGAGGCACTCCGCAACTTAGTAAGACTCGGTTTCAAGATAAAGAATAAAAAAATAGGGCTGGGGGTGTAGCTCGGAGGTAGAATGCCCCTGAGTTCAATCCCCAGTACCGCAATATATATAAATATATATATAAATATATATATGTGTATATATATATGTGTATATATATATATATTTATATATGTGTATATATATATATATATATATCCATGGTCAAAGCCAGATGGACATGGGGGTGCATGCCTATAATTTTAGTACTTGGGAGGTCGAGACAGGAGGATGCCAGCCTCAGCAACTTAGTGAGACCCTTAGTGATTTCAAAATTAAAAGTATAAAGAGCTGTGGGTATTGCTTAGAAATAAAATGTCCCTGGACTCAATCTTCAATACAAAAGAAAAAGGAAATTATTTTTCATGATCAAAAGAAATGCCCCCAAATAAAATAGACATTCTTTCTTCAATTATTTTAATAGCATGTGGAAAAAGAATGGTGGCTCAAAAACTTAGCCCAAGAATTATTGGAGGAAATGATTCCAAAGAAGGGGCCTGGCCCTGGCTTGTTGGTCTCTCTTATCAAGGCAGAGTGCTCTGTGGTGCATCTCTCGTCAGCAGTGAGTGGCTGGTGTCTGCTGCACACTGTGTATATAGGTGAGTATGATGTCACATGTCCCTTCCCAAAGAGGCTCCCCACAGCCAAGCATCCTGTTTCATGCAGCCTCACAAAACCTCCCACTAGGGAAATGTTCCTGCTGTGTATTACATTGTAAATTTTCAGTCATTTTTTAGTATTTTCATACATAAAAATAGAGAAAGTTCAATCAAAAGTTACTCTTTAGGTACTTATCTCAAAACTTATTATTTCCTAAATGTATAAATTGAAATTTTTCCTAGTCACAAGGTAAACACTTTTCTGAGTATGAAATTGGCATTTAGTGTATAAATTGTTCTTATTATGATTCAATTGGACCAATATTTATTTTTAGCAATTTGTCAATATCAAAAAGTTCCTGTTTGATGTTCTTGCAGGATGTATGATTTCTCAATGTCAATGGATTTGCAGTAATATTAGTATCATCTTTCAATTATCTACTTTATCAATTTACTTTATATAGATCAGTGATACCCATATCATATCTTTTCAAACCACAAATATATGAAGGAAATAAAAAGATAGTTTCATCTAATATAAACATGATCAATCTCATAGAACATAAAATGTCTTTTCACATAGTTTTGAGTTGAACACAAGCAAGCAAAGGTGAGTCCTCTAGAATTGTGATGAATTCAAAGATGATTTCAAATTTATCCTTACAAAATTACATCTGACTATCCTTGACCTTTTAATGCAATTAATTTATGTTTCTCCCAATGCTAAGAGTTATCTTGCTTTCTACTTCATGTCTCTAGTAAGGCAGGAAAGTTTCTGATATTATTTTAGGTATTTTGATTAAAATGTTTAACCACCATGTTAAATCAAGAATGTTGACACTTGTTTCAATAAATTGTTTTAAAAAGGAATGAAGTAATCCATGTGATATACGAGGTCTGCTCTGATGAGCTAAATTAAAGAATCGGACATGGGCAGGAGTCTTCTATGGCTAATTTTATCAATGATATATGTCTATTCAATAAATATGACCCATATTGTGCATCTACATATGACTGCCCACCCAAATGAGTCAACAGTGGTTGCTTCTGGAAGCAAGAATTATGATTAATAGGGAAGAGCTGTGAAGGAATCTTCTAGGAGATGGAAATGTTTTATATCTCAGTCAGAGTGTTAGCTTCACAGGTGTATACTTTATCAAAATGCATCAAATCTCACACTTAATATCACATGTTTGGCTATGTATGTCAGCAGGAAAAATATTGGAGAGCAAATACTGAACTTTAATAAGTTGGCTTTACATGCAGTATGAGTTAGCAATTCTCCAATTACTTTTTGTGTTCTAAGCTTGAACACTGGAGAGTAGGAACCATGTTTCTCATTACTGAAGACAAAAATAACAACTGTAGAAGGAGGCAAGATTACAAAATTAGAGCATAGTCTGTGTCATTTTATTTGAATTGGGGTTATTATTTGAGTTCATGTGTGAGGTATTTAGGGTATGGTGAAAAATACAAACTACAATTTATACATTACTACTAAATTTATTAAACAGCTAATAAAATTCTGAAAACCATCATTTTAAGTCCTGAAGCATTGATTACAAAATACCATTATTAACTTGACACTGCAGTTACACTAAATTTGGATTTATTTGAGTGACTCGTATACTTCAAATAGGAAACATAAGTACATGACAAAAATACATTAAAAACTATTGACTTTCTACTTAAACTTACTCTCCTACTTCAAGTTATGTATTCTTTAAATCTCTCCGGGCCTATATTAGCCCACTTTCTTGACAAAATTCTTTAGCAGAATTTTAATAACATTTGATTTTGTCAGGTATCTTATAATTATTAGTTCATCCAGAAGCTGTACTGTCAAGAAGTTTCAGTATCAAGTCACAGAAGTCATCCTTACTTTAAGAACTAAGTCATCCACTTGAATCGCATTGTTGAGCTCTTTATCTTTTTTATTTTGTGAAACCTCTTGTGCTAATGTGGCTGGATACCCAGCTCCTTCCTCCTCACTGGTAATTATGTGTGACCACTGGCAGTGCTCAATCCTTCTGGAACTTGGATTGATTCTTTCATATATAATTCAGCCAAATGATATTTGCTAATCACCTACACTGTGTTAAACATTATTCTAAATTGGGGGGATTAAGGTGCTGTCCTGGCTAACAAAAGCTTTTCCCTGATAATGTTTATGTTATGGGCTTAGACATAAAAAAATGTTCAAATAAATACCTAATTTTAGAGAGTGATATACACAATAAAGTAACACAAAATTAGTATAAATGGAAAGAGAGTAAGGGGGTCATTTTGGCTAAATAGTTGAAGAAGTTTTGCTAAACCCATAAAAGTTGAAAGGACACTTGCAAGAGTGTAGTAAGAGTTGCACACACTTCTGCAGGGGTAAGAAGGGACTCTAATGCTGAGGTAAGAAGGAACTCTAATGGTCTGTGCTGCTGTGTCCAAGAAGTGATTGGCAGTGACAGGAACGAAACTGGAGGTGCAGATAGGTCCTAGGGGATGACTCAGTAGGCCATAGCAAATTTGTTGAGAGACTATGTAGGGGACTGAAGAAGGACCTTAATCAGGTTGCTGAGTGGGACTATAAGACTACTGGGAGGAGCAAGAGAGAAATGGTGGAGATAAGTTAGAAAAAAAAAATGGAGGCCCTAGGATGTTGGACAAATGCTTGATTTCCTTAGTAAGTTGTGGTGTTAGGGTGATCTGCATTTATTAATGAGCGAAGATAAGAAATACAGAGTAAAGAAGAATTACAGGTATGAAGATAAACAGCAGAGTGAGTTTGATATCATTTATAATGACTGAGATGAGTAAAATGGGAAGAAATAGGGATAGAAAAGGAATTAGGTGTTCCAATTTTTATAAAGTTGAACTTACCTACTATTACAAATCAATTAGCATGAAAAGCTAAATTTTAGAGATGCAATAATTCAGATGTAAATTTGGAAATCATTGGTATATTTCATTATTTAAAGACTTGGCATCACTGGAGATTATCTATGAAGTACATGTAGATAGAGAAAACCAGAGGCTGAAAGCAAAACCTGGAGTATCTTAATATTTATAGATAGACAAGAAGAAAGTTGGGGGAAAACATAAAGGAAGAACAGAGAGTGAAATGAAAGGAAAATCATAAGCACATGGAGAGTTTTGGAAGTCAAGTGAAGAAAGGAGTTTCAAAGTGATTTAAGTTTCTGTGAATTATCCACAGAGTTGAATAACACTCAGCATTACATGACTTACTCTTGGCTTCCTGTCCTTCTCTTTCTCACATTTAAACAGATTAATTGCATACCTATATCTTAAGAATAGATTTCCACCTAATTGATGAAATAAGAATACATTTAATAAAACTCTGTTCCTTACTCATGAAAAAAATAAAAATTGAACATGTCCTAATTTTCCTTTCCCCTTTCACAATATCTTTTGCCCACTACAATTTCTCTTTCATATTTCACTGTGTATGTATGTCCTTATTATTATGTGATGCTAAAATTACTGAAAACTGGCCAATGTTATCCTATTAATCTGGTGTCTTTGTTCTTTTAGAATTGTTCCCAGTACTTGAAAACTTTCTTACTCTCTGGTACCCAGACTTTAGGAACATTCTAATTTTTATTTGTCTTATAAATTGGAATTGGCTATCTTACTAGAAATCCTTGTTCTATTCAGAGGAGAACTACAATAGATACCAACAACACAGTGCTTAGAGGAAACATTAGTGTTATCTGTGGGCAAACTTGCTGAGGTACTGTTGGGCCATTTTTAGTAATGGAAAAAAAAAAACAAATAAAATACCCACTAAACTTATGGTTATAGTGTTTTTAGTGTATTGTGGTGCTTTATTATGGTTATCTCACTATACTTACTTTATAAAACATTGGTGCTCAGGGCAGTACAGTTATTTACATACTACACATGGCAACATAGCTCAGGAATACAGTTGACTTACCAATCCAGTGCAGCATTTATGTGTCAGGAAATGTGCTAGTGCTGATCCCTGAGGTTAGAGAGGTCTGGAGGACACGTCTCTCTGCTGCCTCCCAACACGTGTTTCTCTTTGCCTGACTACTGGAGTAAACATTTTGTTTATGGTGCAAATGGAGGTGAAAAGTGGCAGGTACTCACTCAACTTCATTACTAAAGATGCTGTATTTCTACCATCCATAGTCTCTGCAAGATTGGGATTTGCCTATCCAATAGGATTATCTCTTTTCCCCATGCCCATCTATCTTCTATTTTATGGCTCTTATTTGCTTACCAGAATGTAGATGTTTTTGGACAAGAAAAAAATTTTTTTTTATATTTTTTATTGTAGTAATTCGTGCAATATAGCATACATCTTTGTTAAGTACAAGTTGTTAACATCATATTTGCACACAATACTCATTTGACCCCTTCCCCAATTCCCACCCCAATCCCCTCCCCCTCCCTCCCCCTCAGGTTCACTTCGGTGAGTGACCTTGATATGATTGTGTAAGTACATCATGTGCTTTAGGGCGTCCCTCTGCCCCCTGCGTCCCCTACAATTGAATCAACTTCATTGCTTATCGAGGATCACTCCTTTTCATCTGGAGACCCTCCTATGCCCCATCTTCTCCCTAGCATCCACATATTAGGGAGAACATATGCTTCTTAACTCTTTGTGACTGACTAATCTCACTTAACATAATGTTTTCCAGTTGCATCCATTTCCCTGCAAAGAACATGATTTTATTCTTCTTTATGGCT